>CAVNYN010259997.1:0-34481 GCA_963692815.1 Nyctanthes arbor-tristis
CCCCCCCCCCCCCCCCCCCCCCCCCCCCCCCCCCCCCCCCCCCCCCCCCCCCCCCCCCCCCCCCCCCCCCCCCCCCCCCCCCCCCCCGGGGGAATGATAATTGAATTAGTTATTCCAAATTGTGCAAGGTATTTTCTTGTAGGTTTAAAGGCATATTTACATGTGGAAGCCACCACCTGATATTTCGTTTTCTAAATTTATTTCACGTCCAATAATGTAGGGTTCTTTCTGGGAGTTGGTATCACATATTATAGAGACCAAATTGTGAGGGCTTGTGGCTCTATATTTATTGATTGTTTACTGATTGTAGGGTTACGATGCGTGAAAATGCTCTACTTGTACATTCATACGTAATATGAAATTTCTTGGAAATTATTCTCTTTTCAATTTAGGGGGGAAAATAAATACATTAATAATAATGTTGTATTAAAACGTCGTTTACTTGTGAAAATTTGTGGTATCAATTAAAATTTCAGGGGAAATGCGAAAATTGAAAATGGTCTAGCACTAAATTTATGGCATCATATGGTACTATACGATCATGTTACATTTGACATGCACTAGACACGCAATATTGTTTGTGGTTTCTCATGTAGCTTGCTCTAATATATATCCGTATGGCACCATATGAGGCCATATATTACTAAAAAGTTTTATGATATAAATAGAAGAGGTTTTTTCCCCAAAATCAGCATGACACTCATTGGGGGGAGGTATGGTGTAGAGGTGATGTTGAAGAGAGAGAATGGTTACTTTAATTAAATATGAATAGAAAGAGAAGTAGGGGAAAAAAGGGGGAAAATGAAAAAGGGAGAGATTGAGATAAATTCAAAAATAATGATAAAATAGTAGTGAAGAATGCAAAGGTGAAGATGTATTTGTGGACATCGTACACGACACAGAGGAAGGAAAAGTGATGAAAAAGGGTATAAATGATAGAAAAGTGATTAAGAGAAAATTAAACTAGATAAAATTACATGACTTAATCATTTTTTCCCTCTCTTTGGATAAACCTAGTCTATAATTAAAGCCATTGGAGATGCTCAATGCAATTACCCTTGACATGGTTTTGGAGTGGCAATGTGCCCCCTTCAATCATTCAATCAATATAGCAAGGGAAGAATCCTACACTGGCGGAGCTAAAGGGAGCCATGCCGGGCCCTGGCCCCCCTAAATTGGAAACTTTTCTTTTTTAGTTTGTTAAAAAAAAATTATAGATAAAGGTAATTTAGCTGTGTGAAATATACGGCTCACTCTTCCGGTTCAGTCCTATAATAATTCCTTGCTCCGCCATTGAATCCACTTTGATTTGTGTGGTTTCTGACTAATTTTCGGACCTAACTATTTGATTCATCCAGTTTGTACAAATTTTAGACAAAAAGAAAATATTTCATTTGTCAAAGTAAATCAACCAATATCATCTTTTTTTTTTTTGTGTACGGTTTAGAACTTACGTATTGATATAATGGTAAGATGTTGAATATATCTCAACTATTTAAACAAAAATTTGCCACTCCATTAATGTCCAATTCAAATATTTTATTGAAGCAGAAACAGTATAAAGTTCTACTAAAGTGCTAACAAAACAAATGAAACTGAAAAGATAACATTGGTCTCATTTCATTAGCTAACACCAATTTATTTTTTATTGTTAAGGTGCTCACATTGTCATATATGCCGTATAGTGATCTATTAAAATTTTCTCTAAAAAATATTTTAGATTGTCTGTAGTAGTTGTTTTGTAACACTCACGAATCACGATGAGTTAGTTCTGTATGAATGCACCCGCAGAGGACGGTAAGTGTTAGAAAAGTATTAATAAGTGTATGTACAATTTGAATTTTGATAACGATAATAATTTCTTATTGATCATTGACCCGAAACTAAATAAATATAAAAAAAATTGATACAAATTAGTGCATTGTCAGCATGGGGATGCAAAAGCGAAAAAATCCAAATGAGGGGTTAAGTTGAGTTTTTTAACCTCTAAATTTGAGTTTTTACCGTTACATTATATGGTTTAGTGAGGAAAAATCCAAATGAAGATGCTCTTAGTCTTGTGAATAAGCAATTGATCATACTTCTCTTTGACATTTTGAATCTCGTACTTTCCACTGGCAGCTTCGCGGAGTAATTTTGCCGGCTACTCAATTCAAGTACGCCTGCTGCTTTCAACTTCACCGACAAGTCCAAATTCAATACCTTTGGCAATATATTCTAAGCACGGACAGTTCCTTTGTTAACTCTATTTTTGTCATTGTGGCCAAAACGTGTGGGGATGGTGGTGTTTGCTTTGCCAGTTCCGCAAAATCCCAATTACGCTATTACAATCATACGATTACATTCACACTTTAATAGTAATACAAACGTGATGCAATAAGTTAAAAAGTGATCTTGACAAGTGTTAATTGCATCATTGTACTGTGACTGTGTAACATGACTCTTTATTATTAAAAATATGTTCTCATCCGTAGATTTCACAAGACATAAATTGAGATATAGTGGAAGTGTCTCTGTTACGTTAAACAAATGTCGAGACAAGTTATGTGAAATGTGAGATTGTAATGACGCTACATCATTCCTTTGAATTTTATACATAGTTATTATATATGATATTTGTTTCGGAAATAATTTCTTTACGTACACCACTATTCTAACGAGTGATGTTATTTATCTAGACTAGAGATCGGTCTCTTCTAATTGGCATTACTACATTGAGGGATGAGTTGGAATGCATAAATATATGTGATTGTTATTTATTTAATGACCAATAAGAAAATAACAACCAGACCAAAGACCGGTCTTCTGTCCAAATAAATAGCATTATTCTATTCTAACTCCATCACTAAAACAATATGTACATGGAGGTAAATAAAAAGAGATTATAGTAATTTCAAGAAATCATGTCATACCAAACCAACTTACATGAAGTATTGATTTATAACTTTCATTTGTGAATCCGTCTTTGTATTCAGGGGTAAGGTAAAATATTATCTTCTTGACTTAAAAACTATTAACTTAAAATGAAGAAAAATGGAACTTATGTTCCTTTTTTTTTTTTAAATAGAAAGGGGATACATGGGAGTAGACGTGGTTCGAACTCCGAACCTTTCGTTTAGAACTTGAGCATTTAATCACTACAAAACAATTTAAACCATAAAACAGAACTTATGTCAATAACGTTTGAATAGATATATATTTCCCCAATTCACGTTTGAATAGATATATTTTTCCCAATTTAAGAAAGCTCTAAGATAATTATTATTTGGTTTGTTTAAGGTACAAGAAAAGTGTCATAACCCATTTCATAGTTTATTCCTTGAGCCAATCACAGGTTTACTTGGGCGCAACTAAATCAGAGTTTACCTATTTTGCTTGAACTTTTAGCAGCTTTCTTTTACTTTTATGAAGTTTACAAAGATACTAAAGTGAAAAAGTAAAATGGAAGAAAGAAAAGATGTCACAATCTCATGGAAGATAATTAATTTATAACATGAGAGTTATATCACACGGTATGGTCGAATAAATAGTTCTAAGGTTTTGTTCGTAGTTGGAACTTTATTAAATCAATATGAGTTGTAACTCTTTAAAATTGCACGTTGCATTAGCATTTTGAGAATGTTTATATTGAATTATCCTGCATTTATAAAATGAATAATCAAGTAAAAATCAAACATGATAACGTACATGGACAATGAACAATTGTGAATAAAGAATAATGCAGTTCGAATTGTATCACATTATTTAGATACTTATATTTAGGGAGAAAAATAAGGATAGCGGGCCGGTTTGGCTTCCCTGCATCAGCCCTGTTTACCCTTCCCCCACCCCGAACCTTGTTTGAATCGGGGCGGGGCTGGGACATTTCGGGGTAGGGATGGGAAAATCCCCATTCCCCGCCCCGTTTTCACTATTTTTTTTTAATTTTATTTTTATGTGATTAGGCTTCAAGTTTTAACTTATTAGAATTATAGTATAGAAATATTAATGAATAATATGTTGGTACAAGTGGTGAATGCTTGGGAATAATTTTTAGAGGTTGAGAATTTGAGTCTTGAGAATGTTATATTAATTTAATTTTTTTATTAAATAATAATATTATTATTTTAAAATTACCGGTTTCGAGACGGGGCAACCAAAACATGTCCCCCAGCCCTGCTAACGAATAACGATTTGGGGGTGCAACCTCGTGTCCCATCCCAGCTCCGTTCTCCCCGTGAGCAAGCCCCCACGGGTTTCTAGTTTTCGAGTATATTCTGTCATTCCTAGAGAGAAGTCACAAGTTTGCCCTGTCTCTCTCTTTCATCATAAAGAAAAATATATATATATATATATCTTCCCTCTTTTATCATAAAGAAAATTAAAAAAATATATATTTAAAGAATAATGTTATGTAAATATTTACCAATTTAGATGATAACTAATGTGAAATTAAATGATAAATTAATTTATTAAAAGTATTGGTATGCATTTTTAATTCTAATATTAATACATTAATTAATAATATACTAATACTAACCCGGTGGGAGATTTACATGCCTGAGCCTAACAAAACAATTTGGTCCCAAACCTTAATCACCATTGAATACTTTAATGACAAAATATAGTACATTAATTAATAAATCACACTGGACTCATTTAATTATTATATATGGTTGACTCATTTAATTGCACAATTTTTGTCTTCAATTCCATTTAAAAGGAGTTTTATATCGGGTAGTTTTCACTTTTCATTCAAAACTTTCAATTTTGACGTAATTTTGTCCCCATTTTTATTCCCTGGTTTGTCTTCAATATTTCATATATTCACAAGTTTCATCCCAAATGTCAAATTTTGTTGACCATACGTTAGCGAGAGACAATTTGAAATAGGTTTTCATAATTTTGATTTTACTTTCCCAAACTTTCATTTTTGATATAAATTTGGCCCCTTTCTTTTTTTCCCCCACTCTTTTGTCCTCTGTCTTTCATATATTTAAGCATTATGTCCCAAAACATCAAATTTTATCAAATTTTCCGTTTGTTTGGGATGACACATTAGTGAGAGAAATTTTTGAACGGTTCATGAGAAAACTCACTTTTTTCTTTTCCTTTTATAAGAATTAACCACCTTTCTCCATTACTGATGAATGAATATATGAATGATTATAGATAAAGTAGGGGAAAAAAAGTATAGGAACAAATTCTATCAAAATTGAAAGTTCGGTGACATAGAGTAAAAAATTGTCCGCATTTTAGTTCCAAATTTGCCTCTCATTAATGTGTCATTTAACAAAAAAAATTAATAGGATTTGATTCTAAGAACGAAGAGTCTGAATGCATAAAAGATTGAACACAAATTAAAGGAATAAAAAAGGGACAAAAATATAATAGTATTACGTTGAAAGCCTGTGATGAAATGTAAAAAATACCTTTTTATATTTGATTATTTCTTAAGAGAAATTTCCATGTTATTCATGTAAGTGTTAAGATACCACTCACACAATGGCGAAATGTGTTTATTTTAATTTTAATACATCGACATGGTGTTCATGTGGAAAGAAATTTTATTTCCAAATATCTTTTATAACTAGTTTTTTTTATTTTTCAAAAAAAAATTTTCAAACATAATTTATATTTTATCAATACATTTCATAAAAGGGTTAATTTCGCAAATCGTCTCCAAGATTTAGGTTAAGAACCGATTTCGTCCCCAACCTTTTTTAAGACACACCACAGCCTCCAACCTTTCAAAAATGCACACAAATCATCCATATTGCCACCATTTCGCCAAATTTTTATAAAAAAGACGATTATACCCCCCATAAATATTTTAAACTTTTTTTAAAAATGTTTAAAAATAATAAAAAACTAAAAAAACCCACCCGCCCCGCCCCGCTTCTCCCTTGCCGCCAGCAGTACTGCCTGTGGCCGGCCGCCAGAATAGTTCATTCCGGCGGCCAAAAAGGGGGCGTGAATCCCCCCATTTTGCTGCCATTTCTGGCAGCAAAATGGGAGGGATTCACCCCCCATTCTGCCGGAAATGGCAGCCATTTCCGGCAGCATTTTGCTGCCAAAAATGGCAGCAAAATGGGAGGGAAAATCCCTCCCATTTCACTGCCATTTTTGGCAGCAAAATGAGAGGGATTCACCCCCCATTTCTGCAGGAATTGGCAGCTATTTCCAGCAGCATTTTGTTGTCAGAAATGACAGCAAAATTTGTGGGGGGGGTGAATCCCCCTTATATTTGCCGGAAATGGCAGCCATTTGGCTGCCATTTCCAGTAGCATTTTGCTGTCAGATTCACCCCCAATTTCTGCCGGAAATGGGGGGTGAATCCCCCTATTTTGCTGTCAGAAATGGCAGTAAAATGCTACCGAAATTGACAGCCAAATGGCTGCCATTTCCGACAGATATAGGGGGGATTTTCCCCCCATTTTGCTGCCATCGGAAATGGCAGCCAAATGGCTGCCAATTCCTGCAGAAATGGGGGGTGAATCCCCCCCATTTTGCTGCCAGAAATTGGCTGCCATTTTCGGCAGAAATGGGGGGGGGTGAATCCCCCTCATTTTGCTGCTAGGGGATTCACCCCCCCTTTTTGGCTGCCGGAATAAACCATTCTAGCTGCCAGCCGCCGGCAGCAAGGGAGACGTGGGGTGGGCTGAGTTTTTTTAGTTTTTTATTATTTTTAAACATTTTTAAAAAAAGTTTAAAATGTTTATGAGATGTATAATTGTCTTTTTTTATAAAAATTTGGCGGAATAGTGGCAATAGGGACGATTTGTGTGCATTTTTGAAATGTTGGGGACTGTGATGTGTCTTAAAAAAGGTTGAGGATGAAACCGATTTTTAACTTAAAGGTTGAGGACGATTTGCGAAATTAACCCTTCATAAAACTAAAAAAAGAAAATATTAAATGCTAGCGACGGTTTGTTTGCAACTTTTCAAATTTCCATAATCCATTTGGCCAAATGCAACGAAGGATTCCGTCAACGTTTTACCATTCAACCTTTATTCAATTCATATCATAAATAAAAAATATATATTTACATACCATTATTTTGATTGGACTGATAAAGTGATTGAAGAATTCATTTGAATCCTTTCACTATTTTATTACCCTATATCTCCATTGGGGGAAATGTTGAAATTATGACTTTTCTTCCATCTTGGTAAAAAATTTAAAATTCAATTGACTGCAAATTGAAATACACCGAGATGTCTGGGGAAGATTGGCAATGTCGGATCCAAGGTTCCGCATAAAAAGTTAACCCGATAAGGAAAAGAATTTCGTAGAGAGAGAGAGAGAGAGAGAGAGAGAGTGAAATCTCATACGTCTGCTGTTTTGATGTGAATTTCACGCATCTTGTTCACTCTTCCCCAGATACAATTCAGATCTTCACGTATTTGCTTATATGCGCCAAGCCCACATGCCAATTGCCCTTTAACAGGAAAAACAATAACCAGAGAGAAAAAGGGTGGATTTTTTGGTTTTATTTTTCGAAAAAATTTTGGAAACCCATTTGTTTTTCATTTCTAAATCGAAAAAGAAAGTAATCCCGTGTTTGGAATTTGATAAATTTCGCATATCGTCATAATCGGTTGTCTTCTTCGTCTTTTTGCACATCCTCTCTCTTTTATTAAAATTTGTCAATCGGTTGTCTTCGTTGGTCCAGTGTATACATATTTGGTGTGAGATCTGTTCAATTACTTCATTTCTTGGGGGGGGGGGTGGATCTTCGCTTGCTCTCTACTTTATTGCACAAGAAACTAGCTAGTGCCAATTTACAATTTTGTAGTGGAGTAGAGTCAGATTAGTGCTCAGAGAGAAATGGAGTCGGAGAAGAAATCATCGGCGGTATCAGATGTGGGGGCATGGGCAATGAATGTTATAAGTTCTGTTGGAATCATTATGGCCAACAAGCAACTCATGTCATCCAGTGGCTATTCTTTCAGCTTTGGTTAGTCCGCGTTTTATGAGATCTTATCCCTTCGAATTTCAGAATTCGGGTTTCATTTTGATGGATTGCGGTGGATTTCCTGCAGCTTTATATAGTAGTTTATTGATTTACTGCAGTCCATTACTATGGATCTCAATGTGTTTGTTAATTTTTATTCTGCAGGATTTATCGGTTTTATTCAAAACCAATTGATGTAATGTTTGGAACATTTATTTTGGCCATATATATCTACCAATTTTAACCAAGGCCTGTCAAGCATCTAATTTTCTAAATTTATTTTCAAATGTGGCCTCATTTCCATTTTGGTTGATGGAATTGGAATGCGTAGCTGGAGATTTAACAACAAAATGTGCTAGAATGCTTCATAGTTTGTTGGTTTTGCCGCAGAACTGATATTGGCAGTTTTATATTAAATAAATGTATTTCCTTTCGAATGTTATATATTCTAGAATCTGTTTTCAGCTGCGTATTTTAATTAACGATTAGTTATTTGTAAACATTTACTGGTAAAAAATTTAGTTTTTAAATGTTTATACTGCTTGAGAGGTAGACTACCCTACAGCCTTCTAATGCTTCATGTTTTGCTTCCTGCAGCCACAACATTGACTGGTTTTCACTTTGCTGTTACCGCACTTGTCGGCATGGTGTCTAATGCTACAGGTCTTTCCGCATCAAAGCATGTGCCTCTCTGGGAACTTCTCTGGTTCTCAATCGTTGCCAATATGTCAATCACCGGGATGAATTTAAGTCTCATGCTCAACTCAGTGGGATTTTACCAAGTATGACAGTCAGTGACACTTGTTTTTCATTTTTATGTTACATGCTGGTGGTCTTTGCTAAATGGTTCAACTCTCACTTTTGTGGTTGGATAAATTTTTATTTTTTCTTTTCCTGAGGTTAAAACTGATTGTGGATTATTAATTTAAAAGTTGGAATTGGGGTCCTTGGGAAATGAAATAATAGTTCTATCAAGGACCGACGGGTTTTCTTTAAGTTGTAAAATTCCTTAAAGATTTCACCCTTTGAATAATTGATGCCATATTTCATTCTTCTGATTTCTCTGCAAATCTCTATCTTTTGGATTTAGCTAATGTGCAGTTCTACTATGGTGTAGATATCAAAGTTGAGCATGATTCCAGTGGTCTGTGTGATGGAATGGATTCTTCACAGTAAGCATTACTCGAAGGAAGTTAAAATGTCTGTTGTGGTTGTGGTTATAGGTGTGGGTGTTTGCACTGTGACTGATGTAAAAGTTAATGCCAAGGGTTTCATCTGTGCTTGTGTTGCAGTTTTGTCTACGTCACTGCAGCAAATTGTGAGTATTTCTATTTCCTTTCTAATTATATTGAATGTGTTATAAGATTCTATTCCCTTCTCTTCCAATTAACGTGTGTGTGGTGTTCACATATTATATGGAGTCCATTGGACACCATGTATGGTGTTTGATGGATTATGTGATAGGATCTCATTGGACACATTCATTGGATCCCCAATGTGTCCAATAAGATCTTACCACATAATCCATTGGGCACGATAAGATGGTGTCCAATGAGATCGGAGAAAAACCGAGTTAATATTGGGATGTAGGATTGTCTGATATGTTTTGAATAATGCTATGTCTAGTTGGCACTTTTACATTGGAGGAGGGGTGAATAATCGTAAATACATGGAGACATCCACCTATTCAATATCCAATACGATGGTTGTGGATGGGTAATGCTTGCCATTAGATGGTTGTGGCGAGATTGGAGATGTCCATTGAAAGGTTAACTTGTTTTCCGGATAAGATGGTGGTACTTTGATATGAATAATGCTATTTATCATCGGTGGTGATGATCACCTGTCCATGTGGTAGTGTGTTGTCAATAAATGATAAGTACAATTAAATGTACGAATATTTGATTCACTTAATTAGACTAATCATTAATGCCAACTAAGCATGGTGATGATCACTGATCTGGAAACCAAGACACATATGACCTTAGTGTGCATCTATAAGTGATATTAGGAGTATAACCTAAAAGCTTCCCAAATCCATGTGCCAAGGCTATTATGTCTTTGTTCAAACTATTGTTTAAAAGGCATGTACATTGGATCTAACCTCTTGAGGGGGGATGAGAAGAGTGTGAACCCCCAAAAATTGCCTCTTTTATAGAAACATAGATGAATAGGAAGAAAAGTTTCTGTCCATCATTTGTCTTTATGATCCAACCTTGTGGCTTTCCATTTCAGATATTTCTAAGCTTCAGTGCAACATAGTCATTGCAAAATTGCTGCATGAATACCTATTTCATTGTCTTCTGAACTTGGTTACAGGATCATGGGCCTTTGACAAAGAGCTTATAAGCTGTATTCATTTTAAGATGATGTATAATTGTCATGGACCACCTCTGACCCCATTCCCTCTCTTACTCATATCTCCTTCCCCCATTAGAAAAATGAAAGAAAATTATTCTTTAGAAGATTGTCTTCTCGCATGTTATTCATTTCAGATTTATGATTGGACAATATTTCTTCCAATGCAGTCAATAGGTTCCCTGCAGAAGAAGTACTCTATTGGATCGTTTGAACTGTTAAGTAAAACTGCACCTATTCAAGCTGGCTCTCTCCTTGTGTTTGGCCCTATAGTGGACTACTATCTATCTGGAAAACTGATTTTGGACTACAAATTTTCTCCTGGAGTCATTGTAAGCATCTATTCCCCTCTTCATCACCCCAGTTCTTACATTTCGGTACATTGATTTAAGAAAAATTCTAGAGAGACATGAAAAGGGGACATTATTAGGTGTCATTCTTATGTGGCATACTTGTATTAGATAATGAAAAAGTAGCTATGTAATCATTAATGACTCAATGAATGCTCTTCCGATCTAATGTCACCTAATAATGTCTCCTTTTCATGTCCCCCTAGAATTGCTCTTGATTTAATGCTCATTTTTTGCCGGTCTATACATCTAACCCGAGGTCTTAATATCTGCAGTTCTTTATACTCCTTTCCTGTTCTCTAGCGGTGTTCTGCAACATAAGCCAATATCTATGCATTGGACGTTTTTCAGCCGTTTCCTTCCAAGTTTTGGGACACATGAAAACAGTGGCTGTCCTCACATTAGGATGGCTGCTATTTGATTCTGAGCTGACATTTAAGAATATCATGGGAATGCTTATTGCAGTAATTGGCATGGTTGTTTATAGTTGGGCAGTCGAGGTCGAGAAGCAGGCTAACGCCAAGATAGCACCCCTTTCGAAGACCAGCTTAACAGAAGAGGAAATTAGATTACTGAAGGCCGAAGTGGGCAAAACTACCGTTAAGGATGTCGAACTTAATCAGTCTGGCTAAGTTGACTTGGATCGGGATTATTATTCGAGCAGCATATTTTGTGTAGTTTATAGTGGTTGTCTCATTTAATTTATTTCAGCAAGATTTGGTCTCATTGGCTGACCAACAAATTTGTTTAGTAACTCGAGTTAAGGTTACCTAGTTTGTTCATCAGATTCTTTTGTCATGTCTTCATTCTTCAACCCCAACCCTCTATCCCACCCCCCCTTCCCTTTGAAAACGGAGGATATGAACTCAAAAAGACATTTTGTGGAAACCGGAGGTGTAAACAAGGTACATGTGTATTTCAAGTCTATATATAGCTTGTATTTCTGTGATTTTCTGGTCAGAGTTTCCAATTCACTCTACCTAGCAAACTGTTCAAAATTAAATATGTAACACATCAAAACACTTGAGAGTGAACCAGAGTGCCAAACCTTCTATGTCATCATGCTCAATGAATAGTGAAAATGTTTAATCACTGGACATATGATATGATAGTTGAACATCTGGTGCTAGAATATAGGGTAATTTGCGTCAATGGACTCTATCGTTTGCTAGTATTGCGGAAATGGACCTTATCGTTTTTAACTTGACGATTTCAACCCTAACATATGCTAATCCTTGTAAAATGGACATTATTATCTAAATTTATCTATTTTTTTATTAAAATGATCTTTTTAACCTTATTTTATTTTTTCTAAAATATAATTCTTTTGAAAAGTAGTTTACCCTTAATTTGAAGTAAAATACAAAGACAAAATGTTATATTTTACTCTCATCCGTCCCACAAAGATAGTCCAGTATTTCATTTTCGTCCATCCCACAAAGATAGGTCGTTTACTAAACTGAGCATACATTTAATATTTTTTGTTTCTATGTTTTATCCATAATTAATCATCTGCATCAACTACTAATGCAGTTTAATATTAATGAAAGAAGTTTATAAATAAAAAATATATGTAAAATTAATTGTCCCAACCATATTAATAGTCATTTCTTAATTCGTGTGAAATTAACTAATTGCCTATCTTTGTGGGACGGGGGAGTAATTAATTAATGTATCATATTAATGTATCATGTTGATGTTTATATTGGTCATCACACGCTGAGGTGAAGAGGCCGGAGCTTTCATAGGAGATTCCAAAAAATATTTTAATTAACTGAAAAATCAAAAGGTCATGTGTAGGTAAAATTATGATAGCAGTTGAATATAGGTACATCAAAATATAAATTTTTGTCTTTATATTTTATTTCAAAATTAAGGGTAAAATACTTTTAAAAAGAATTATATTTTAGAAAAAATAAAATAAGGTTAAAAAGATCATTTTAATAAAAAAATAGATAAATTTAGATAATAAGGTTCTTTTTGCAAGGATTAGTATACGTTAGGGTTGAAATCGCCAAGTTAGAAATGATAGGGTTCATTTCCGCAATACTAACAAACGATATGGTCCATTTGCGCAAATTACCCCTAGAATATATTTATTGATAGTTGAACATCTGGTAGTAGAATATTCTTACAATAAGTAGACACAAGTCTTCAATCCACTCAGAATCAGAATGTGCATCTAAACAAAACAAAACAGGAAAAAAAAAAGGGGAAAAAATAGAAGGTTAAACAAAACAGGAAAAAACAAATTGACGAATGTGTTTGGTAACTCAATTTATAAACTGTAAGTTGAATTATTTTCACTATGTTTGGTAACCATTTATAAAAACTTCGAATTTATCAATTAATTTAAATTTTAGCTTTTAGACATATAGCAATACTATATTTAATTACATATTTAATTTGACTTGAACTCTTAGACACATGACAATACTACATTTAATCATTATCTCTACATGGCACAATCAAATCTCGACACCTATATAAAATTTAAAATTTAAATCTATTTATAAATCTACCTATTTATAAATGGTTAATTATTAATTGCGACTCTACTTTTTCCAAAAGGTCAAAAAAAGGGGAAAAAAATGGGGAGATGTTTTTTTCTCAATTTTTTGAAAATAAATATCTAATGAAATGATGAAATGATGTCACATAGCCACATACTTATAAAAACGAGACACTATTTAACTCAACTAAAACTACACAAATTCTACTTTCGAGAAAAAAACTACACGGATTCTAGGCAATTTTGCTCGGAAGTTCCATCTGCATTAAAAATGATTTAAATGAGTGACACTAGTTTTTAACAAAAATTCTAAAGAGACAAGAATAAGTTATATTATATATGTGGCACACTTATACTAAATAATGAAAAAGTAGTCATGTGACCATCACTTAATAAATATATTCTGAATGTTACCTGTTAATGTTAATTTTAAATGTCCTCTTAAAATTACTCAGTTTTTAAAGTTCCAACGTATTGAGATGCTCTTAGTTATATACATATGCACACATATATATTGCTACAATGGCTCCGATCTCATGTAAGTCGAACCAAAGACAAAGATCAAAGTGGAAACACTATATATTAAACTAAATTAAATTAAATTACTTATTAAGTATTAATTAATTAATAATTACAACTAAAAATATGCCTAAAATATTTGGATAATTTCCTTTTGAGGGTTTTGTACTTCGAGGTTGACCGGAAATTTACAATTTTTTGTCCGACGAAGCGGTGGAACTCATTTAAACCACCGGCGACGAGTTGCGCCGGCGTGTAATATAGCTATTCAATCGAGAAGAGTGGTTTCGGAACCAGCTGGAGCAGATCACATAAACTACCGAAAAAGGGGACGACTGAGGAAGGGAGAGATGGCATCGGATTTGGAGAAGGACGAAATGGATTCTCTGTTCGAGGGCATGGTTTTATTTACTCCTTCTCAAATAGTATCTGAAATCGATGAAAATCCTCCAAAGCAATCCACAGAAACTGTTGCCGAAGTGGTATCTGATGCGCCGGAAAATATCAAGGTTGATGTTTCTGTGTCTCAGCCGCTAGATGAGAATCTCTTCTCCGATCTTACTCTCACTACTTCCGCTCCAGTTCTTACACCTCCTGAATCTTCTCCGGTTGCCAATTCGAAATTGCACCGTCAAAGTTCAATTCGGAAGAAGAGGAGAGCTGGTTTAAGGATTGGATATGGTAGAGACGCCTCAGTGACTTCTGACAATGTTTCTGATTCGAAGCAGTCAATGGATGGGAAACAGATAGCACCAGAAGTTGATAATCATCATTTGCCTGACGGTAGTATTGCAGTTCTGGAGGGTGAGGCTGATTCAGTTGTAGAAGATGAGTTTGCTGAGATTACAACTTCATCCGATGGCGGGGATCTTCAAGCAGTTGAAGAAGAAGTGGACGATAAGCAGGTATTAGTAAACATCAGTAGCAGCAATCTAATTCGGATGAGATTTGAAGAAATCAAAACAAAAATCTCCGAAAAGATCAAGCATGCTCGGGAAGCAGTGGTATCTGTGTCCGCAGCGCGAAAGGATTCTATCAAGAGGAGAAGAAAAGCTGCTGATAACTTGAATCAGGCATCAGCAAAGTACAAAGAACTTGAGAAACAGCTAGAGGAAGCTTGCGAGGCTGAGGATTTTGAGAAAGCTGAGAGAGTTAGTGACAGTCTTTCTGCAGCTGAGAGGGAAAGGGAATTGATGAAACTTGCCCTGAGAGATGCGGGCGCCGAACTTGATGCGGTTGAGTCCAAAATGAAGGAGATTTTGGGCTTGCAAATTCAAGCTGAGGAGGATTGTGCCTCTCTGCTGGACAATTTCACTCTGGTGAGTTCTTCATTATTCAGTATTCACATATTGGGGTCCTTATTCATTGGATATGAAGATTCCAGTTGCTTGAGATAATCTGGGGAATTCATTAATTTTTCACAATAAAGATAACTTTTTAAAGCCTGCAAGATGTCATAGTTAGGACACAATCGGATTAAACTTATAGCTGCTTCTGATTTCAATGAAGTGTTTTGTTACATGTTCCCTTATATGTTTGTTACCAACAAAAGAAAAGCAATTTGCAATTAGGCCAATATCTTATAGACTCCTCAAAAATAACATAGAAGGTGAATGATTGAACCATGTTGCTTTTCTTAGGATGCCGTAAATGATGCAGATTTAGTTGTAGGCAACGCAGAAGCAGTGTCTACAAAAGAAATGGAAGAGTGGCAATCATCAAGTGAGAAACTGGAGATCAAGAAGATTGAATTGGAAATTGAATTTCATTTAGTAAATGATGCTCGATCTGGTTTAACTAATTGTATAGAAAGCTCTGTGGAGGATGATCGGCTTGAAAGAGATAGCCTTCGTGATAAAAAGAAAGTTTTAATGGAAGAGTTAGAGAGATTACTTGCCTTGGTGAGAGAAAAGGAAGCCGAAATAGCTGAAAATGACTCCAATATTGAAAGAGTTGAAAATAGGATTGCTGCTGTGGTCTCTGGCTTCCAGGAGTTGCAATCAACTGTAGATACAAAATGTCGTGACTCGAAGTCAGAACTTTCCCAGATTGAGTTGGATAATGAAGCTCTAACTAGAAAGAAAAAGGAAATTGATGATTTTTTCACCCAGGAAGAAGCCAGGGGTGCAGAATTAAGAGAAATTTCCAGGAGTGCTGCAGTTGAAGCAAACGCATATCAGGAAGTTGTCAGGCTCCGGAAACAGCTAATGCAGATTGTTCTGAAGGCCAGAGAAGATAAACTAAGGCTTACCAAAACCGAGGAGAAACTATCGGAGGAAGTTCAAATGATGAAACAGACAATTTCTACAGCAAGGGCATCCGTTCAGGTTTGTTCAGCTCTGCAATTTGGGGTTTCCTTTTTATCTCAATAGTGACGCGTCCCTGAAAGTATTTCTGTTTGACCTTTTTTGGATTTACAAATTACAACTTCAATAAGTATGAACTTTCTAGCATAAAGCTTATATTACCATAGATGAAATGGCTGATTATTTAGCCCTCAAGTGGGAATGAATGCATCGTTAATAGAGATAAGACCTTATTTTGGCAGCTTATACCAGCAAGGCTTGAAGTTTACCAAATGTTATATATCGGTTGTTTGTTATTCTTGACTTATAAATCAGCTCAATTTTGTTCTTCATTGAATGCAAAAACCGAGCAATTAAATGACAAAATGAACAAAATCTCAACCATGGTCCTACCTGCTCCTTTCTTTGTCGTCGGCGCTAAATGTTACCCGGTATCTATACCACCAACTGAACCCTTTAACTAACTTCAGCCATCTTTATCTGGTAAAATGACTGTTAAATTACATTGCTCATGCCTTTGATCAGCACCCTCTAGTCTGGAGTCCGTTGGAGTTGAACAATGGTAGGAACAGGAGGGCAAGATTCTACCAACTACCTCCTCTTCCCCTTTATCTCTTACTCCCATCCCTTAACCCCCCAGAGTTTTCTGTTCCACCGCCAACCGAGCAGTATCGGCTTTGCAGAACCGAACCTTCAAGAACATCAAACATAATCAATAACAGGATTATGCTTTACTTAGATATCTTCTTTCCCATCCCTCAACGCTCACTTGTTTTAGTTATTTATTTATTTTCCTTTTATGTATAGGCATTTATTCATTTGCCAGTTTTGAGAAAAAAAGAATTAACACAAGACATCAAGCATACCGTTTTCCCCCCTCCATGCTTCTTCCTTGCTACTTTCAGTTCTCTTGCTAATCTTTCCACATTCTTTCAACTTGAAGCTATGAGTTTCTCTATTTGCTATTTCAAAGATTTCACTGTTCTTCACATCTCTTCTACCATTTCTACTTTTCTTCCTTGGAGTGTTCTCTTGTGATTCCATTTGGCGTGTTTGATAGTTGATATTTAACTAAGCAAGCTACCTTGAGCGGATCCCATGTTAGTCCCAGAAGGGGATAAAGGCAGAGAAGGAGATATGGGACTTTGACGGGATTGAAGGGAATTAGCTAACTATTAGTCTATTACTACACATATTTAGTACTTCCTGGTATCTGTGAGATGTTTATCCTTGTATAAAATTCTGTTGCTTGTTAATGTAATTATTTGTCATTTCTGAGGCATGGGGTTCTTAAAAGTGGAGAGATGGAGGGTTAATTCAGCTCCTACAAATTTCTGCTATTTTCTTATTCCTGACCTTGCATCACAATTCATATAATTACTGTCGCTTGAAATCAATACCTGCTTATTATTGGATGAAAGAAATTTGTTGCAAGAGCTTGGGTGACTACGATCCGCCTGCATCGTTGGGCTGAGCTTATTTCCGATCTATACCACTTTAGCCTTTTACCTTAGAATGCATATTCATGCTCCGCAAAACCTTGAGTGGAAGAGCTTGTGTGCATGGAAAGTAATCGGTGTTGCCTTACTACTGAGAGCTTATAATCTCTTATACGTACTACTTTCCAGTATTTCTCAGATTGTGGGAAACTTTGATATTTTTAACTAAGTGGCCTTCAGGTATGAGAACGAAAGAAAACGATAAAGAGGGCAGTCTCATTTGCAAGCTTAGAGATGGGTGTAAGCTATTTAAGCCTGGAAAGTCAAGAAGAAATTATGCAGTGTGAGAAATGCAGAAAGAAGATGGATTCATCTCCTATTAGAGTTTCATTGAAAATTGTACCTAATCCAACATATGTGGACTCTTGTAGATGATAGAAATTCCTAATGGCTATTCTAACTTGATCAGAACATACTGCACTGAGTAGCGAACTTGATGTATTCAGATTATGTTAAATTTGACATATTTTCCCTAACAACATTATATTTCAGAATCCAGCCTAACAAAATTTGTTTATTGCATTTGAGAAACTACCAACAAATCAAGAAACAGTGTGTTCAGGACCAACTAAAATCCTTAACTAATATAATCTAAGTTCTCTAGATTCACACTCTTTGCTCCTTTAGCCGCTCTCTCCTCCAAGAATCACTATTGCCTCATACATAGGTTTCTGGATATCAGCAGTTTCAGAGAGGGATATTCTTCCTCAAATAAACCTCATTTACAAATATGTAAAACGCATAAGTACGGCTGGGGAAGTTCTTCAGGATATATGCAATCAAGAACGGATGCAAGTTTTGGCTTGGAGACCTGTAAATGTTGGAAGTTGGGATGCTTATCTCAACATGTTAAGTATGAAAGGTCTGGGTCCCAAGCATCTCAACATGTACGCCAGGTTGCCAGGGACTCCATTGTATTTTCCCCATTTAGATTTTAGTCAACTGCAGGTTTAAACTGTGTTTGGATGTGTTGTTACTGGAAATCTTTGATTCCAGATTAGGTCCTTGAGGAAAAAACCTATTATGAAAATTTGTTTTAAAAAAAGGATAAATAAATAGAAAAGACAAGGATAAAAAGGAAAAATAATTGCTAGGGAACGGACACTAATATGGTTGGACGGTGGAAAAGGATTCAGTGATTTCTTGTTTTCCCCTCTGTTCTCCTATTAGTGTTTGTCTAATATGTAAACTCTAGGGATTGAATGCTAAGGCGGTAAGGCCTATGTTATATGGGCAAAATATAGGAACGAGTATCATACTAATAGTTAATAAATGGCTATTCTCATTTTTTATTTGATTGTATACGAGTCTTGACCATTTTATGTATTTCTTATCTTGCTTTATAGGAGCTATCC
The DNA here is from genome assembly GCA_963692815.1 of Nyctanthes arbor-tristis. Classification (NCBI taxonomy): domain Eukaryota; kingdom Viridiplantae; phylum Streptophyta; class Magnoliopsida; order Lamiales; family Oleaceae; genus Nyctanthes; species Nyctanthes arbor-tristis. The sequence goes on from CAVNYN010259997.1 coordinate 18,837, forward strand.
TCGACTAAAGCGAGGATCCACCAGGAAATTGACTCCTATAATCAGAGGCTTCTCTTCATTGATAAAAGAGTTCCGGAGCTGGAGGCAGAGAAGAAAGTTGCTGCTACTGCAAGAAATTTCAGAGAAGCAGCCCGCATTGCCTCAGAGGCAAAGGTATTGGGAGTTGAAAAAGAAGAATTACAGACCAAAATGGAGAATGCAATCTTGCAAATCAAGAAGCTTGAAGAACAAGCTGGCAGTACTGTTCAACAATTGCAGGAGACTGAAATCCAGGTTGCGTCCAAAGAAAAAGAACTAGAAATGACCCGATATCAAAGGCTAATTCTAATTGCACGTGCAGCTTCAGCTGAAAGATCTGCAGCACTAGAGGTAGGTGACCTTGAAGAAGCTGAAATTTTGCTTGCAGAGGCTGAAGCTGTTGTTGCAGAGGCAAAGAATCTTCAGCCAGATAAATTCAAGGAAGAAGACTTCTCGAATTTACAAGAAAATTTCATCTCCATGGAACTTATATCGAAGCTTGACAGTAAGCAGTTGACAGAATTAGCATCATCTGTTCATATTTTGGAAAATGTAGATACAGAAGGAAGCAAGGTATAATCAACTGGACTCTGATAAAACTATATAGCATTTTTCCTCGACAATCTTGAAACAAAATGCACTGGGAGAAGCTCCTACCAGAAAGGTTTTATATAGAGGCTAATGGAGGTTGAATAATGTACCTTTTGTCTCTGATCAAATGCCGCTGGGTTTTTTGCCTTTTTATTTTGTATTGTTTCAATGGTTTGGTGTATAATTTTTTCGCTTGGAATCACATGCGTAATTTATTCGTTTTCCAGACTATTCTTTTAATTTGGAGATATTACTGATAGTTGCCAACTGTAATCAAGAAATACCAGCATTTGAAGTCATAGGGCAAAAAATATTGGAAAATGTGGTCTCCTTTGCGGGCTAACACGGTTTTGTCCGGTTCTTTTCTTCTTTATTACGTAACATGTTACTGTGGGGGTGATGAGCATTCAATGCAACAATGTTTTTCTCCATTTTTCTCTTTTCTTTTCACACAATTAAAATATTACTAATATTACTTTCAAAAAATATATATATATATATATTACTAATATTTATCTTTTACTCTCTGTCTCTCACATCACTATTTCACACTATCATTAGTGTTGCATTAGAGATGTTCTTAGTTCATATGTCTAGTTAATTGTATGATGACATATCATGTTACTTTAATCTCATTAGTTATTGACATCCATCTCAAAGCTCTCTGAGTTCAATATCACTGCACCTTGTACTCGGGACATTGTCCCACCATTGTATGTATGTATATTTATACATACAAAACGCAAGGAAACAATACAAAAAACACAGTCACATCTCCAGTTAACCACCTCGAATTATTTGTTTACTGAAATTGAGCAATAGTGAACTGTTGTTTCTCCAAACAAAATCACAAACAAGCTTGATTTAGTTTTGAAGTTTGATTCTCTCTTAATTAGTTATATATATTTTCAGAATTTGTCTCTAATCATACTTTCTCCTAATAGAACAATTTTTTTTTCTAAAAATATGTAATTTTTCTTTATTTCTAATAACACATTCTCCCTTCCAAAAAAAAAAAAAAACACACTCTCCAAACCACTTTTTTATAAAGTATTGCAAAAAAAAAATATAACTATATAGTAGTAAGGTTTTAAAATGCGTAAATCATGAAAAAGGGGTCGAAACCAAATATTGACTCTAGGTGTGTATAAGCGCACTAATACTTGATAAAAGCGCGATCAATACATAATAAAACACAAGGAGTGATGAAGTGTAGAGTCAACTCAAATGAGCTTTTTAGAACATTGTATAAGAGAAAATATATACATGTAGATAGTAAGTAGTTGAAAATTGCAAGTTTGAGGAAATGTATGACTATAATTGATTCAAACCTTCCTTGTAATCTAAGTTTTCCGCAATTTGAAGGCAACATGATATAAATTCGTTATATGTGTATGCGGTAATTGAAGTGACGGTGACAAATTATACACACATCATATTAATGATTTTTTAAGCATATGTCGCGAAGAATGATGAGAGAATTAATAATTTGATTCTTTCATAATCTATTTCAAACAATCCCTAATAAAAAAGAAAAAAAGAAAAGAAAATTTGAAGCCGTTTCACCAAAAATGGCAAAAACGACACTAATTTTTTTTTTAAAAATAAACAATAAAAAAGTTGAAAGAGTGCTTGTTGGACCAAATAATAATGTCGTGAGAGGAATTGGTCGAAGAGAGGCCCATAGCCGTAGTGTTCGCTTACAAGAGCCCATTGTATATAAACCCAATTAAACGGCAGTCTTCTAGGCCTAATCCGCAAGTGCCTAAGGGTTTTATTCCCACGTCATCAACAAAAAGCTGGTTGCAATTTACCCGTCAAGGACAGGGACGAGGGGACGTCCTCATCACGTCTCGCCACCGATTCTATTTTTTAAATTGGAGCAATTTGTACAAGGATAATTACAATCTTCGTTACCTAATTTGGAAGGTAATATTTGATTTGTTTGTACAAAAACGTGCTTTAAATCTAAAATCCTGGAAGGTAAATTTTTGGTGTAAAAAACATGATTCAAATTTAATTGAGCTTTGTATGATAATTTCGCACCTGATTTGTTTGGTGTGTGATTTAATTTGGGCAAAATCTCGAACTAATTCTGCTGAATTACCATTATCGGTTGCAGGAAAAGGGACCGATCCAAGTCTAAGATTCTGGGAAGTCTTATCGCCGACTTCTTCTAGCTGTTGGAACTTATTTATTTATATTTTTTTAACCACAATTTTTGTTTTATGACGGTAATCTTCCTTCTTCAGGCAACTTCGATTATATTCACAATCTATCTCATGAATGTTTGATGTGGTTGTTCACGGTTTTCACCTTGCTCTGTAGGATGTGAAATACACTGCATAACTTAAAACGGAAGGAAACTTCTTAACTAGATCCCAGGTTGCTCTGGGGCCTGCGTTTCTTCATCTTGCTGTAACCGAGATGATCAAGTTGTGATGGAGATGAGTTGCCAGTTGAACGGGGACAGTGGGAATATTTCCCAAACTTGCAGCTTTGCGACTGCATATAATGACAGTGGCCAAGAGCATGGACTGCCTGCGCATGTGACTGGATGGATGTATGTAAATCAAGACGGTCAGATGTGTGGCCCTTATATTCAGCAACAATTATACGAGGGGTTATCTACTGGCTTCTTGCCTGGGGAGCTCCAGGTTTACCCCATTGTGAATGGGAATCTTGCCAATGCAGTGCCTCTAAAGTTCTTCCTGCAGTTTCCTGAACATGTTGCGACAGGCTTTGTTTATCTCAATGCAGGTGTTCCGAGCAATAAAGACACCACAAATGGTCACCATAGTCCCAATGGCACTGTTGTAAACTTGCAATCGGTAATGCTGCTTCTACTCTCAAGGATTGTACAATGGGAGGACCTATAAATTTGGGGTAGTATGGCTATGCATCTGCTTTATGGATTGTACCAGTTGAAAAAAATTTACACTTCTATTCTTTTGTATTATGCACAATATTGATGTGATTGGTTTAACACCTTGCAAAGTCTTCGCTTGGCTTATCTGTGAATATGTCATAATATATTTCTAGAATTAACTTTGGAATTGTTGACTCTGTGGCCAACATATTTTCGGTTCGATCAGTGTATAGACTTATATCTGTTGGCTGGAGTTACTGAATTGCAACTCCAATCTTAGAATTTATTTGCTCAAAAAAATTTAACTGGGTAAATCAAAATTAGTAGTATTTATGTCTTAAAAGCAAGTGGCAGTTCCTTGACCTATTTACTTAATATTGGCTTGATAATTGGATATTACATAGTATTAACAAAACAACAATTATCATCAACTTTATGTAACTTTTATTTATTTATTTTTCTCTTTCAAATTACAGTCAGAAAATGACTCTTGTTGGTTGTTTGAGGATGATAAGGGGAGTAAACATGGACCTCACACTATTGCTGAACTGTACTCCTGGTGTCACCATGGATATCTTCTGAATTCGCAAATGGTAATTATCTAGCAAGTTGAACTTTGGGTTTGTTCATGAAATAGTAGATCATGCATAAGTTATCCCCATTCTGCTGAGATTTCCTGTTTATGGGTTTATGTAAGGGTGGAGTTGAAATTCTATGTTGTACAGTATATTAGAATTTAGAAAAAATTAGATCCATTTTTAGGAAATAAGTTTCTCTTATCAATTGGATCTTTTTGGCCTGCCTTTATTCAGAAGTTGATAAATCAATACTGTTGCTTCCTGTATCTGTTAGAATTTGCTTTTATGCTATATACTTCTTGTAAATATGCTTATGATTAACTTTATTGAAGCTTGGATAAGGTGGATGCCCAACATCTTTTTTTATTTTTTTGGACAGATGAATAATTTAGATGAGAATTTGTGCATTCATCACACTAACTGTAGTATCGTGTGAGTTGTGACTGTATGAGAAAGAAGGGATATCTAAAGAAGGGTTACTTGTGGATATCACATGCCTGTTATATCATATTTTTATTTTGCAGAACTCTAAAAGGAAAAAGGAAAGAAACTCAAAAAGCTTTTGACTGACAGGAGGTTGCTTGGGACAAGACAACTAAAGTCGTCTTTTCTGGAAACCTTTTTCTTTTTTTTCTTTTTTTATATTTAATTTTTTGGGTCATCTGTTGTGGAATGATACTACTAATTCATTTTGTTCCTTGTGAGTCCAGTCAAGGATTCGTTACTTGGATGAATTCATTATCTGTCCTGAATAGATGGACATATCACCAATGCACTTTATAATACTTCTGTGCTTGTACTGCAAAGGAGAAAAATAAAGTGCTTTCTTTCTCTGCATAAATAATGACCGATTCATTTTTTCTATTTTTTTTATGACCAGTTTTGCTGCCGGAGATTTTTCAAATGTTGCTTCAGATGCTCTATACTTCTAAATGAACTACAAGCACTTTCAAATCCCTTTTTCCTCCATTCTGTATTTTAGTAATGCTATTTTTTTGCCATAAATAGATCTATAGTATTGAAGTTTGACATTTGATTGCATGGATTCTTCTTGCTTTTCTTTATGTCTTATGCGTGTGATGGTTATGGGTCACAACATTATTCCTTTCATGTTAAGTTACTTGGTTCTGAGTATTGTATCTATTTAGCCCTGTCAGTGTTAAAATAAAATTAGAATGAATGAAAATGAGTAGTGGAGATTTTGTTAGTACTATGCGTCCCACGAAATATGTGAATGCACGCTTTCCTTTTTGACTTCGGTAAAACTCCCTTAACAGAAATTTTCTAGTCTTATTGATCTCATATTCTGCTGTTGTGATACTTCCTTGCAGATATATCATGCCGATAATAAGTTCAAACCCCTATCCCTGCAATCTTTGCTAAATACATGGAAAATGACTGGATCCGAAGATGTGTTTGATACCAAAGGTCAGGATACTGCCTCACCACCAAACCTGATATCTAAGATTTCTGAAGAACTTTGCTCCCAGCTCCACTCTGGAATCATGAAAACGGCCCGTAGGACTGTGCTAGATGAGATTGTTAGCTGTATGATTTCAGAATGTCTTGGCAAGAAGAAAATCCAGAAGAATCATAAGATTGAACCAGTCCATCAGTCTGTCAAAACCTGCTCTTCAGATGGCAAAATGGTATGTAATTAAATATCAAAGGGTAGTGATCAGTTTCCATGTATCTAGCAAATATTCATACTATTTTATGTGACCATTTGAACAGTGTCTTGAGAGGAAGGATTCTGTTGCTGTTGTGGATGGCGTAGGATTGTGTAGTACTGTGGACAAGATATGTTCTAGTGGTGAAGCAACAAATAGATCTCCTCCAAGCATGAAGTACATTGGAAATTACGAAAACTTTTGCAGTACTTATATGATCATTTGCAGGACATTTTACGATTCTTGTTTGGAAGTCTTGTGGAATGCTGTCTGCTATGATCTGGTGGCAGACTATGTTTCCAGTTGGAGAAAAGCGAAACGCTGGTCCTCTCCTGTTGTTGAACTGGGCAATCCTCCTAAAACATGCTCTGAACTGATTGAAACGCTACCTTCTCACGATGTATGATGGCAATGCTTATGATATCTTCTGTTGAATTAGACATATTTCCGTCTAAAGATCACTTTTAATGCCTTCACAGCTACCACACAAACAAGATTCTTTGTGCTCTTTGGAAGATTGTCCCCCCGGATTTGGACCGGCAAGCATGCCATTGGATAAACGGCTGCCTCCTGATGATGTAGGTTCTTGATGATTATGATTGGTTTGGTTTTATGCTTTGCATTTATTGAAGTTCAATCCTGATGTTGTCACAGCTACTACATGAACAAGATTCTTCATGCCCTGTGCTAGATTTTCCACCTGGATTTGGACCACCAAGTAGACCTATGGATGTACAGTCACAGGCACAGTTTGACACATGCTATTCACATAAGTCCTGTTCTGAGCAGGTTGAAGAGCTACTGCTGTTTTAGTTTACTGTTGTTTATTATATGTTCTGTTGAATTATTTGTACTATTTCTGTCTAAGGTAATGGCTTTGCAGTTACCACAGGAACAAGATTCTTTGACCTCTCTGCTAGATTTTCCCCCTGGATTTGGACCAGCAAGTATGGCGGTTGATGTAAAATTGAGGTCACAGGCTGAACCAAGCAATCCAATAAGAAATTGTTCCAAGCAGATTGAAGAGCTATCCACTGATGTAGGTTTCTAATATTTGTGATTTGTTCTGCTGAAGTAGTTGCATTTTCTTTCTAAAGTTCAATTTTTATTGGTTTACAGCTAAAACAAGAACAAGATTCTTTTAGCTCTCTTCTTGATTGTCCACCTGGATTTGAACGGGGAAGTGTGGCAGTGGATGTGCAGTTGCCGCAGCAGTTGGTTCCTTGGTCATCTTTTGATAGGCAAATGTCATGTGAGAGAAATTCTTTTAGTACCAGCAATTTCTATGGCAACATGGAATGCATCTTGGACAGTGTATTAAATAAGCTGCATTCATCGGCGAAAGTATCGTTAGTACAATATGTTGAAAGCCTCGTGGATGAGGAAGTGAAGAAAATTCCCCCCCTTCCAGAAGATACTCACATGGAGGTATTAGCCCCAAGCTACTCTTCAACATAAAATCCCCACTCCCCCAATTAAGGAAAAGGTTCATTTGCATATTTGGGCCTTCAGCTCTGTTATCATACTCCAGGGCGTTTATGAGATAGTTCAGCATTGTAACCGCATCTACTATTTATTTCTTAGATGAAAATATTATTAGTCTTTGCAGGTTTCCCCAGACTCCTATTTTCATGACAACCATACAAGTGGCTGTGATCCTGGAGCTGTTGATGGTTCAAAATCATTATCATCAAAAGATCTCCGGATTACAACACAGTCAACAGAATCGCTGAGCCAAAATACTAGCAACAATCTTGATGCTTCTACTTCACATTTCTCTAAATGCACATTTAAGAGCTTGCCTGTCCATTCAGAAGATGCAAATACCTCCGGGTTGGATGAACTTTGCCCACCTCTGCTTGAGGAATGTATGGAGCATAATGTCCCATCACGCTTCTCCAAGGCTGTATTTCAGAAATTGCCTGTACATTTAAATGATGCATATAAGATCGGTGTTCTTGATGAACTATTCCTGCCTAAGCTGGAGAGGAGCATGGAACATTGTGTTTCATCACAAAATTTTCCAATACAGTCGGTTAAGTTGGACAAGTGCACCTCAGCTGTTAATATCCACATAGCATTGATGGTTGGCCAGCAAAGAATCCATGACCGTGTGATGAGTAAGTTGGAACTGTCTTTGGCAGATGATGCCATTGAGAAAGCACTAACAACGTGGTGTACTTCAAAGAGGCGGGAACGGTGCCGTAATAAGGTAGTCAGTCCATCATTATCCCTATGCTACTTGCTCACTTATTGTGTGGTGATCATATTAACTATTCAGTAAATGAATTTTGATATTTTTTTGTTTCTTTATTTATTTGTTAAGGGGGCAGCAAATAGGGAAAGCAAAGGGAAGCCTGATGACATGGGGAGATATTCTGAGAGATCTATGCTAAATGGAAATTATATATGTTACCGCAAGAGAAAGCTGGGTGAGAAGAAATTAGGTTCCTTTTTTGAGTCTCTCGTTGCAGGAGAAATTGGTCCACGAAAGGAATCTATTGAAAAGTCAAACAAGGGCAATTGTCTTGAAAATGTTCCTCAGAGCAAAAAAGCTAAAGCTACTCCTCTGAATCTAGAAAAGAAGAAGACAGAGAATCAAAGTAGTAAGTCTTCTTCTGATGCTGATTTAATTGGGTCAACCTCGTCATCTGTCCATGTTCCTAATAGCAAGTCAAAAAAGATTGCTGATGTTGTTAAAGGTATGAATTCTTCCAAATGCTAGATCTTTAGTCCATAAGCTATTACCATACATCTCTTTTTCTCTTTTGAATCTCAGACATTTGAAAATGATATATGATGTTTTTACTGAGACAATCATTTTGTTTGAAAAGATAAATCAAATCATAGGATGCAGAAAGCTTCCTCCTCCTGTGTGGATCAATGTAATATTGAGAGGATTACTAGGGAAAAGAGCCAGGCATCAGACCCTCTGGAAAACCAGGACATTGATTACGCCAAAAAAGTGTCAAAGTGTTAGTGTTTTCCCCCCTTTTGATTCATAATCCTTTGCTAATTTTATTCCTTCCTGTTCTGGTTCAAAGACAGCTTCTTACCTTACTTTATCTATCTAATTTCATTGCTGTCTGTTCTTTCAAGCAGCAACTAAGGTTGCAAAACTTAAAAGGAAGCAACCGACTGATGATGCCTCGCCATCTAAATCTATAAAAGCTCAGAAAACAACAAATAGCTCAACTAAGCAAGCAGTAAATAAAAAAATTACTGTGCAAAAGAAGAAAAGGAGACCCTGTCCCCAATCAGATGGTTGTGCTCGTTCATCTATTGATGGTTGGGAATGGCATAAATGGTCTCTGAATGCAAGCCCTGCTGAAAGGGCTCGCATCAGGGGCACCCATCTTCGTTCTCAACATCTCAGTTTAGAAAGTAATGGACTTCAGTTGTCAAATGCAAAGGGACTCTCTGCGAGAACCAATAGGGCCAAGCTACGCAATCTTCTTGCAGCTGCTGAGGGTGCTGATCTTTTGAAAGCGACCCAGTTGAAGGTGCAAATAATTTGATCCTCGTGCCTTTTTTCTGGCTTTAGTGATTGGTAATTAACCAATGTTTTTAAAGGCAAGGAAAAAGCGTTTACGCTTTCAAAGGAGCAAGATTCATGACTGGGGAATTGTTGCACTGGAGCCAATTGAAGCAGAAGACTTTGTCATTGAATATGTTGGAGAACTTATTCGTCCCCGTGTAAGTACGGTATTACTTTTTCTTTCTAAATTTTCTTCGGGGGGACAAATAGAGGTTTTCCTGCGTGGTTACATTTTCCCATTTCAATTTTAAAGCAGGAGTTGGTACATATTTGTCCCCATATTTGGCTGGACGAACATGTATAATGCACTTACTTTCACACACCTTATGTATGTTTTGGAATAGCCGTTAGTTACTGGCTTTAGATTAATTAAAACAATATACTTGCATGATGCTTTTGTTCCTCCCTCTCTCCCTAGTTTTCACTTTAGTCTTTATCTTGCTTTTACCTTTTTATGCTTCATTTGGCTATTTATTATTTCCTGCTGTAAATATCACCGAGTGTTCTCCAGATAAACATTATTTTAATTTTTGCTCTGTCATTTGGTCATATGGAACTCTTTCGACTCAAATTCCCACTTACGCCGCTTTAAAAGTTTTAACCTATGTCAGAAATGTAGATAGGTATTGGAAATGTTTAAGAACTTTGTAGATACATCTCATTTCAAAGCTGTCAAGAAATTTTTGACATGCCAATATCATGATTTTGTTGGAAGTTGGAAATGGTTAACATGCTATATATTATTATCAATTTGAATAATTCATGGGAGACATGTTTATCTGACATGAAAAAGTGACATGCTTAGTTGTCAATCATGTATTGGATGATTGTGGACATTCAAAACCACCACTTGCATATAAACAACCAATCCATGTTTGTCAACTAACCAATGTGAGTTATTCATGTCAGATAAACATGTCTCCCTAGAATTACTCTTATCAATTTTTGTTTCATATGGTACTTATTTGGGTAAATGTTTTGATCTATAGATATCTGATATCCGGGAGCGTCAGTATGAAAAGATGGGAATTGGGAGCAGCTATCTTTTTAGACTGGATGATGGTTATGTGGTAAGTGAACTCTACACATGATTTAGTTCCTGCTGCTTGAACGTACCTGTGAATGTAATTTGTGAGTTTGAGGGGGGGGATCATATTAACAATGGTAATGTGCTAAATCTATGTCAAATAGAGTTTAAACTTTAAATCATTTATGTATATCCCTTTTTGTCACTTCTATAAATGGAGGCATTTTATGGATTCGACCAAGACACGGTTCAACCATCTAAGTAGTAATTGCTTTAATTTATTTTAGATTGGTGCCACTAATTACTCAACGCGTTAATTTATTATTTGTATAGTCAGCATTACACCACTACTGAACTTCTCTTTTTCAGTTAAGCTATCTTATGGTCATTTTTTGATGGATTAACACGTGCTATAAAAAATATATGATTGTTCCTATGTTTGCTGCTACAGTCTACTGACAAATCTTGAGATGTGTAACAAGTATCAGGATATAACAATGCTATATGTTGAGCAAATGTACATAATCAGAAAGAAGATGATGCGAAATATAATTTGATGTATTTGCTGCAGGTCGATGCCACAAAGCGTGGAGGTATTGCCCGATTTATAAACCATTCTTGTGAGGTAATCATTGCAGCATTACAATTGGCATGGGTCTTTTTCTGCATGGCTTTTTGTTTTCAAATAATATCAATGTTATTAATTTAATGCAGCCCAATTGCTATACCAAGGTCATAACTGTTGATGGTCAGAAGAAAATTTTCATATATGCGAAGAGGCATATCACTGTTGGGGAAGAAATCACTTACAATTACAAGTTTCCGTTGGAGGAGAAAAAGATACCTTGCAACTGTGGTTCTAAGAGGTAACGTGAATTATGGTTATCTGATTTAACAGACGATGGAAAATTACTTGATGCTTTGTTGCTGAAGATAATCCAAGAATTACTCCTGGAATTCATTATATGAACTTTTTGTGCGTTGACCTCTGTTTTTGTATTATCTTCCATTTTCTAACAATTAAATTAGAAAAATGATGTGATAAAGCATGTCTAGGAATATTGCACACTTGTCCTGAGGCTTAAAATAAATTGTGGGATTTGCTTTGAGATTTTCTGTTAACCATGGATAGCTTACACCAGTAGTTTCACGTGAAAGTGCAGGGATTCATGAAAGAATTTGTTTGCTTTGGTCAAGCTACATTATCTATTAAGAAAATCAAAGACCATCTTTTTTGTCTTGTTACCAATACTATCTTTTTTACCGGAATTCTTGCTAAAATACCAAAAGCGATAATGTTCAGAACACGAATTTATTAGTTATTGCAGATTTATTGTTGAGATGAACCAAATATCCTTTGAAAAGCCATAACTCGGCTGAATAAACATCAGCACTGTGCTCTTTAGTGAGAAATTTTTCTATTACCCCCCGGGGCCTGTGGGGACCAAAAAAAATAAAACGAAAAGAAGGTAGCAGGAAGTAGAAAATGAGATGACTGTGTAACTTTCTCTTTCAGGTGTCGTGGGTCTTTGAACTGAGAAGCTAAAGGACAGTGTCTGCTGGTAAATCTGCCTTTTCTCATCAAAGGAGAAAAAAATAGGTAAGGAGAAAAAAATAGGTAGTGTTTTCGTTTGTTTCCTTACATTCGTAATCTTCTTGTAACAGCAGATTTCCATCAAGAGGTGCCACTGGAACAGAGTTCTCTCCACGGTACATATTTGTTTGTTTTTCTCATTATTTCCTCTCTTTTCTCATGAAGTTAATGCAATTTTAGTGCAAAAAAATGTGTAGATTGAACTAAAGGTGGATTCCAGCATCAGGCCTATTTTTCCATTACTTCCTCACCTGCCCAATCCTGTAATGCCAAAAGCTAATAATTGATATGGGTTTTGCACAATTTGTATATTGATTAATTGTGACTGGGATGCCCTAAATGCGTGTTATTTTTACGAAGATGTAGTGATATCTATGACGTGATGATAATTTAAAAGTTGGATTATATTAATTTATTCTGCTACAATAAACTAATACGAGACTAACTGTTCCTTTGTGTTTATATTCTTAGTTTCTCTGATCTGTTGATTTTAGTTTTGGTTTTATTCTTCTTCTTCTTCTTCTTCTTCTTCTTGGAAGTTCATTCCTGGTGGCCTATCAAGCAATTTACTAGTGCCGTTTGGTGGTTCAATATTCCTCCCCCTACGACATAAAGGTCTTGCTTGAAATAAGATTTTGTTTTACTTGTAGGTTGATAATGATTAATAACAACTTTGGAAATCTATGTTGAACTATGGCGGCAGCAGAAAGTTTCTGAAAGTGATTCAACTTGCAGTGGGTTGCCACGGATGGTGATTGCTTTCTTTCTTCAGCAATCAGTTGAAGCAGCAAATTTCGCCGTTAGTCTTATCCATATTATTAGAATCTCTATTATGCTGCTTTTCATTTTACAGTTTATTGCCTGCAATAATTGGCAAACTATTATACATAATCTACTGAAGCTGCTTGATACTGTTTTCTGTTATCATTGAGTCGTGATGGTAAGATGTGACAAGAAAAAAAGTTAACCATCAGTTAACCCCAATATCTGGCTTAAGTAAATCATAGAATCCGCTCGTGGAGATGGAATTGAAATTCTGAAGTGTGTAAGATAAATTCCGAGTCGAGAAAATATGATTTTGATGAAACCATTGTGCATTTGACTTTGGTCTAGAGTTTGGCCTGAATTGAGCTAACATGAAATTTTAAATATTTGCTCAAGCTACCAAACTAGGATCAGGTTAGCTGGTAAGATTAATTCTCACCCGGAAAGCTTAAGAATTTACATTAGTAAAGGGCAAATCATTCATCGTGGATTTAAAGGAAATTGGAATAAAGAACGTTATATCTCAGGTAGCCTCGTATTTGCTTAATCAACTTGATCATAGAAAAAGGAAAAGATAGTATTGAGTGATCGATTGGAGAAATATGAGATATGACTTCTTTTTTTTAAATAAACTACAAACCAAACCTTCTTCTATAGACTCCTGATCTAGATTTTGGAAAAAAGTGGTTTCTTTCTGAAGGGATTAACAATTTATTCCTTGGAAAATTGCCCTCGAGGAGCTCCAATTACAGTTTCATCTTGACATGACGGAAGTTTTGGTTTGAGTTTGAGAATTCCGTGTTGGATAGAATGAATCTTATGTTAGAATTTTTATTGCTCTAGTTAAATGATGCCATAGTTGTGATCAATAAGGTTCCTAACATAGCAAAATTATTCAACTAGCTCAACTGCTCAAGAATGGTTTTCTGTGAGACAGGTTTATGAAGTTACTGATGTTGGATCTGGTCATTAAGCTGATTCCTGAGTAAACATAATAAAAATATTATGCCTTTTTACTTGGTTCTAGATGGCTTATTGGTAACAAAAATTCCAGGATTGTTAAAGTGATAGAATTTGTGAAGTTATGTGATTGATAAACTTGAAAGGCTCAAAATGTTTCTATTGGAACCATTATTACTCTAATTTAAGATTTGATATATTTGAGCTATGCTGATTTAAATATCCTCTCCATCTACCAAACTGGGATGAAGTTATATCCCATATTATTTCTCATGTAAGTCAAACTAATTATTTGCCACCAATATACAAAGGCTCTATCTCAAATATTGGCAACTCATAAGAAAGTTTGTAGGGAGGGTTTGAGAGGGATGGAAGTGTCATGCACTATTCCTCTCTTGTATTGTCAAGTCACTAACTTGTATCATATTAACAATTAGGGGATCAGACATTATTAGTTAGTCTTTCCTTTCATTATGCTAATTGAAAACAAGACCCATGGAATTTTGAACTAAATTTTAGGTATTAGAAAAATAAGACATCGGTTGATCTCTGGCATGGATTAGTTGTTCCTGCTCATAGAATCTTATGGGTGATTAACTGAACCAAGATTTAGGATAGTTACTTTAGCCGTGTTTATTACAATATGGTTTCTCCTATCAATGGATAAGAATGTTGATCCAGTGGTACTTCTTCTGCAGGATGACATGATGTGGTATTTCCACCATAGGAATTTTGTCCCAATGTCACTAGTCAAGGATGTTGGATTTCAAACAAGCCCATGTGCATATTTTTGTAGATGTATCTCAGTTGCAGATGAGTTTCTCCTCTTTAAGAACTGAAATCTTGCTTTTGGGACAAAATTTGATAATTCAATCTTTTGTACAAAATACTGTTAATTTCAATTACTAGAAAATTTATACAACACATGCTTTGGTGTCACTCTGGTGGAGCTTACTCCAACTTTTGTACAGTACGAGAATGTAAAACATGACAACCATGGCAATATAATCTTTCAAATTATGAGTTGATAATTGGTGTTGCAGTGTTATTTTTGTTGCTTATTCTGATATATTTCCTCACACTGGATGATGTAGTTGGTTCATCACTCCTGGTATCAAAACTACCAAATATCATGCAAACTCGTCATGGAAAATCAAAACGAAAAGACGACTTGTCTTTTTTGTTCTATGGATTTTTGTCGAACAGTTTGCATGAATATTGGCCATCTCTTTTCATCAATGTTTTTTATCTAAAATCTCTTAAACTGCAAATACCTGTGGCACATGGTTTTCGATTAAATGGATGGTTTTTTATTCAAAGTTTTTACGGGGAGGCATATTTATATAACTATTGTACATGGACTGCGTACTTTCCTGTATGATACTCATTAGCCGTCCAAAGTGATATCCAGAAATTTTCCTTAATATCTCGTGTGGTAGCCTTTTGTTCTTCTGAGTGTGAATATTTAAAAGATGCAAGTCCCAACCAACTATTTCCTTTCCTTTTCCTTCAGATTGCGGAGGAAGAGCCAAAACTAGTGAGTCTATATGTCAAATGCTAATTGGATGTTATTCGAGGCTTTCCGGTATGTGTCTTTCTACTTCAGTTAGTAGTATATAACTCGCCGCAGGTATGCTTTTATTTAGTGATGTCATCGAAAACCAGAGGTAAAATTTACCATTTTGAATGTCAATCAAATTTTGAAAAGAAAGTCATAATAACAAGGGACCGTGTTCAAGAGCTGGGCTTAAGCAACTCTACGGGATTGGCAGAGGAGTCATTGGCGCCTATCTGTCTTCATCGAGTCTACTATAGGTTGGAAGATAGGAAGATTTCTCCAAACAGGTTCGGATAAACATTGGCATTTATTAATCAAAAGTTTACCGTACAATGAGGGTTTCAACGGTAAACTTATCTTTGCTTTCTTACCAAGAGATGACAAACCTATTCGCTTTTGCCATATGTTGCGGTCCTACAGAAATTATGCACTCTTAGTAGACTCCCAAAAAAAAAAAAAAAAAAAAGATCGGAAGAG
>CAVNYN010260003.1:0-15366 GCA_963692815.1 Nyctanthes arbor-tristis
AAAAAAAAAAAAAAAAAAAGGAAATGTGAGGATCAGATTGGTGAAGAAAAAATAATTTAAATTTTTAAGTGAACGTTCTTTATATGATCAGAATTTATTGATTAGTTTTCATGTTTTCTTTCATAACCTGGTCTAATTTTTCTCAACAAGCATGCTATGAGTACATGTTCGGTAAGCCTATTAGTTATTGAATAAATATTAACATTTATAGTGTTTTTTAAAATTTCTTTCCAAATATTTTCATATGTAATCTAATCTATATTTATATATGTATCTTCAACATTGTACATGCATAAAAGTTTAAGGCCCCGCACCCCAACCCACGGAAGGAATAAAAGAGATATTTGACACGGTAGAAATTAGTCACTTTTTTTTAAACATATATATGTCACATCCTCGTTTCATTTTTCTTTTAATAATTGGTTTATTTTATCTTTTTTTTTTGTAAATTTTAATTATAGCTTTGAACAACTTTGAGTTTGAAAGTGACCAATTTGCACATATAGCCAGTGGGAAAACAATTTATTATTATACTCTAAATTAAGAGTTGTGGTGTCCATAGACACCGCATTTTTCCACAATGTCTATAGATACCACACTCTTGCGGTGTATCGCCCATCCCGTGACTCACTCAATTTCCATGTTCATTATCATTTCCATATTTATTATTCTTCCCTTACTTTCTACACTTTAATTTTCATCAAGCTTATCCCTTTTAACTTAATCTATTATTATTTCCATATTTGTTCTTTTCCTCAAAAACTATACCTTTTTTGGATGAAACTTAACTCCAGTATTTCCTCCTTGAAGGGTGGGTCTCTGTTTCTAGCATCCAGTGAAATCATTTTCCTAATTGATTTCAATCTCTTAAGTTATTTATATATCCTCATCAAGATTAGGTAATTTGAAATCACAATCAAATCGTCTCTAATTATGCTCCCATCTATCCATTTATCCAATTCTTTTTCCCTTCTAAAAGCACATTTTATTAAATCTTCACTAATGCATATCAATTAATATTTTCACGCAAAAAGAAATTTTATTAAAATTTAATAAAATAAGAATAACTGTAACGTGAAAATAGATATGCATTATTGAATATATCATATTATTTAAAAAAACATTAAAGTTTATAAGTTTTTTCCCTTTCGCAATTGAAAACTTATAAGTTAGTTTTTCTTTTCTTTTCTTTTCTTTTTTTTTTGTACAATTAAATTTTATAAGGTTATGTTAATGTAAATAAAGAGACTCAGAATACCTGAATAATAATGTAAATAATGGGTTTACATTAGTGAAAATGTATGAGGGCTATTAGTCGACTAATGCATTATTAGACTTCTATTAATGCATTATTACCGGGGGTGAAAATAGATATGCATTGGTGAAAATGCAAATCCATTTGTTTGATATGCATTAATGAAAATGCATATCTATTTAATATAAAATTTTATTAGTTACTAAACTATGTCAGTAACAATAGAGCCACATCTCCAACTAACACTTAGTTCAAAGCACATATCTCAAATGAAACCACTACTCCCTTCATCTTTCAAACTTGTAGCTCCACCCATATAAGAATATTGGTCCAGATCTTCAAAAGAAATTCAAGCCTTTAACTCGAAAAGATAACAACCAACCCTTTTTTCAACTTTTTTTTTTATCCATATAAATTTTTCTCAACTCATTTTGTAAATTATTCTTATTTATCATCAACATCACAAGTTTTTTTCTTTTTCTTTTTTTTTTTTTTGTACTACATCAATCAACTCTTTCTTCCTTCTCTCTCTTTTTTTTTTTTTTTCAATTAGACAATTTTTCCTTTTTATAACCATAATCAAGCCACATAGCCTTTACATAATCACTTTGAACTCATCACCTCACCAATAACAACTATTCCTCCCCCACAGTTATTTCTTCTCCATCCCCAAACAATAAAAACAAATAATAATCCACTAGTCCATTGGTAAGTTAAGCTCAAGACTAGTATTAAGGAGTGTAAAGAAAGAAAAATAGGCTATAAGGCTCAAAGGGGCTATACAAAAGATAATTACTTGATAAGGTAGGTTTTTTGGCTAAAGTGATTAATCAAAAAAGAGTGCCTTAATCATGCTCATGTCATACACGTAGCAATGCAGCTTCAAAGAGAAATAAAGCAAGTTCTAGAGACATAGACCCATGAAAGAATATCACACGAGAACAAAGAAAGTGAAACTGAATACAGATATATCAATCAAAGGCTCGAAGATCTCACCAGGTTAATTTGTTAACCTAATCCAGCTATAACCAATTCCAGGCAAAGCAAATAAATAGAACGTACGAGTTCACTAATTCAATCGTGTTATGAGTCTCTCTAGGTCAACAACACAAATCTTCTTTTTTTTTTCCTCCCAATTTTCTTCTTTTTTCTTCCCAATTTTCTTCTTTTTTATCCTCTCACATTGCTTAAGATCTTAATTCCAACAAAGCTAAATTCCAAAACTTTAAGATTATGAGTTGCTTTCTCACATGTTCACAAAAACATCACACTGTACATTACTTTCTTTATTATTTTTTTAAGTACACAAAACATAACAAATATATGAAGGAAAAAAAACTGATTGCACTTTTTCTTTACTTAACACAGAAACAAATAAACATACTACTTCACGAACAGTACTTTTGAAACTACACATTTTAAAATTAGACAACAGGCAGGTTAAGTATAGACTAACAGTTAGCAAAATTATGCATCAGCCAGATAAAATAAATCACATGTAATCATCCCCCCATACTTGAATTTCACATTGTCCCAATGTAGATCAAAAGAACAAAAATAGGAAGAAAGGTTTTAGGAACTCCCTGGGAGTGTGACTGATGGTGAGTCTGGATCTTAGTCTAATAGGACGAGTAGAGTAGGGCCAGTGTGGCTCATCTGAATTCCAGCAGTACGGGAAGAGACTGTCAAAATAATAAAAAGAATAGGACAACAAGGATTCCTAGCAATAGTAAAAAGATAATAATAAATTAAAATTTAAATATAAGCAAGATAAAGGAAACATGTCTTAATTTCTAATGCAAGTTCTAAAATCTACATGTGATGCAATGTAATAAGATAAAATAATGGGTTGCTTCCCATTCAGCGCTTCATTTATAGTCTGGAGCTCGACTATAAGGAATAATTTTTAAGGAATTGTGAATAGAGCTTTTGATGCTCTGCATAGTTTGCCAAGATTGATTTTCTTTCCTTGCTTCAGGCTTTCCCTAAAATTTTACTGTGTTCTTTTCATGCAAATATGGACTGGTGTCTCCTTTGATCTCAAATTGTACAATGAAAATCTCAACCTCCTTGTCTTGTGGAATCACAAAATCAATTTTAGAACTCATGAGAATAGAGGATTGCTTGACTAGCTTGCTTTTCTATGACCACCTCCTCATCTTTCTCATGTTATTCTTCCGTGCTAGAGGTTTCTAGCTCTTTTTCTTCATGGAGAGTATTAGAATGGTTGATGACTTGAGAGATACCATCTTGTTGTCCTTCATTATTCCTCAAAAATTCTACCTGCTCAAACCATTGTGAAGCTAAATGTACATATGGGCAATCACTTAATTCATGATATTTACCACAAAATTTACACATTAAATGGTCTAGGGGCGCTAGATATGCAATGGGACAATCACTTAGTGCATGATTTGCACAACAATAATCACACACTAAGTCAGTTTCTTGACTCCCAAGTTTCTTCAATTGTGCCTGTAAGTCATTCCCCCATTCTCTATACTCTTTAATTGTTTTCATAGACAGATCGCATCTGAGCACCAGTCATTATTTTCTTCGTCCAGCCTGAAAAAAACAAGACAAACAAATCAAACATAAAAAATAAAATTCAAAGTAAAGCTCAAATTAATTGGTGTTGATATCAATCTCAATCCTAGGCATCCGGTGCCAAAAACATGTTTTGGTAAAATATGTGTATGAAATCCGCAAGTGTATGGGTGGAGCAAGTAATACAGTGGACAAAGAGTCTGAGTTACCCTTCCTACGAGGATTAAATTGAGTAGCAAAATTATCAGTTTCAACTTTATTTGAATGACCAAATCTTGAGTTTTAGAAAATATAATAAATAGACAAGTCAATAAAATTAAGAAAATAAAATATATACAAAGATGTAGAGGGAAATATATGATGGATATATATTAGGACTCACGACTTTACCATAATTGGATCACCTAGTCTAGCGACAATAAATCTATGCTACTGATCGAATCTCATGAACTTAACTAACTACTCATCTGGAAGCTAGTTAATCCTACAAAATTAGGCCTCATCACCTATCTCTAAGTGAGCACGTTAACAACCTTCTTAAGTGCATTAATCAACAAGAGATTCATGTAAGCCTCCCCGAAGTTCACCCTACGTGATCGCGCTAACCATAAGAAAATCTCGTTGTCTTGTCTAAATTAATGATTCTTATTGCATAAGCTAATTTAAATATTCCTCTTTCGAGTTCAATAAAAATCTATAGATTCATTCATCTATTGGCTAAAAGATGAAGACAAAACAATATACCAATAAGAATTTAACGCAAGAATTAATTGTATAAATTCATTATGAGCAAGATAGCTATGGTATCAACTAGGTTACATCGTTTGTCCTAACTTAAAATCAATTACACATCATGAATGAAAAGCACAAATAAATAAAGCCCGTAACCCAGGTAATTAGCTCTTGAATAAGATGAAGAACTCTTGCACCAAGTTTCTCCGCCTTGAATCTTAAACTTGATTCCTGAATCTCCAAAAGTTTGGTGTTTTTCTCTCCCTTTTCTGTTATGTTTTGTGTATTGTGAGAATGCTCCCCGATGTCTTACGCTTGCCCCCTTATATAAGGTCTAAGAAAACTCAAGAAAAGAGTAAAATGCATGTACAAGTTTTAGCGATAAAAGAATTCCAGAAAAACTCAAAAAAAGGAAAAATCACGCGTGTCCGGAACCATGCGGCCATATAATACAACTATGCAAGCGCACGGCCATTAATGCTGGGCACTAGTCTTTGGGCACGGGCGAACAATGCTTCCGCATGGATGCTTTTGTGCATCTCTGTGTATCTGCTGGCTGGATGAGGTCGCACGGTACATCCGTACGGCCGTATAGTTGAAAAAAGATTTTTTTTGAAAGCTTCCTTTTTCTTTCGGCCTTGGAGTTTTATTCTTCCAATTTTTGGCCCCCATGTTCCATAATTCTTGTAAAGTTTATCTAAATTCGTCCGAGCTCGTACATCTTTGCTTTCTCTCGGCTTTTAACCTACAATTCACTAAACTAAACATAAATACAAATTTTTAAACACAATATCACATAATTAACAACATATATAGGGGATTTAAATACTACAAATACCTACGTACCACTTCTCTACTTGGTAATCACTGTCCTTATCAGAACTTGTTATCATGAATCTGTTTGGACTTCTGCTCTCTATCTCATGTGGATGAATCTTGATTGGATTCAAAATTCTTAGACTCTTCTTCATCAGAATTTCGCACAGCATACGAGGAGGATTTGTCCTGTTCACCATTATCAGAGGTTGCTTTTGTGATTCTGCAACATCAACAGCTTTTCCTAAGTCCTTATCCCTCCATGTTTGAGTATACCCAACTTCATTAGGGTTTTCCTTGGCAATAGAATGTAGTATCTCCTATATGTTGCAAATTTCTTCCTGATTCATTGCTTAAACCTCCTTTGGCTGAGGAATTTCTAGTTGATCATAATGGGGTTTGACTTCTAGAACTTGATTTACCTCTAGAGCCACTAAATTTTGAACTTCTGGCTCTGCAATAGGGTTTTCCGATAGATTAAGGTTTTCCAGTTTTGGCTGCAGCTACGGCTGTTGAACAAGGTCTACCGGTGGAATTGGAACATTCTCTCCTTGATCTTGTTCCTCTGGTGGAACATAGAGCACCACTGCTCATTAGTAGATCAAGATCATACGAGATTTCTGCCATTGGAACTTGAGTAATAAGAGTAGGATTTCATTCAACTGGCGACGCCTACTCAGGAATTGGTTCCAGCTACTGAACTTGCAGTGGAGATGGGTTCTGAATCATAGGTTCTTGTGGCTCAATCGGAGTGAAGATCCTGCATCTATAGTTGATTTCTTTGAAAGTCTTCTACTGCATTGGACACCAGCACCTCGTTTTCCCTTACTGGCCATATTTTTTGTTGACAAAAATTTCAGAAAGAAGAACACAAGAAAAACTCGAAGACTTTTCAGAGAAGTTAGGAATTTTTCAGAAAAGAAAATTTTCAGAGAAAAGGAATGAAAATCAGAGTCAATTAGGTTTATGAAAAAGAGAGAAGTTTGACAAATATGAGGAAAACCGAATAGTTTCAGAATGTTGGTTTTAAAAATTTCCCTGGTAGAAATTTTAAGAGCGGTTTACCTATAATTACCGTAAAGCATAAGCTCAGCCAGGTGCATTCTGCTTGATCCATTAACTAAATACGAGATGTATTTGGGCTAATACACACAGGCAAACATATGCAAATGTAATGAACCAATATTAATTTAATTAACGGTCTGAAAACTTCCCAAAATATCTATTGAAGTTCACACAATAAAATATTTAGTTAACTGAACTGTTCTCAATGGAAGGATGTTATTTTTGAATGAAATTTATGTTGAATTTATCTTTTTATGGTCAATCCTATCACTAGTTTTCACCTTGTGAAGATTTGACTTATTGAGCCTTATGAGTGATGCACTGATCATCGTCTGAACAACTTTTATAATGAGAATACAACTTTTAAGTCCAGATCGGAAGAGCTCACACGTCTGTTTCTATAATTTTGAGCATTGTCTTCTAAGGCAAAGGTAGTTACACGCACTCAAAGACTTGGTTGACTGGTAGCTTTTACCCTTACTGCCTCTACCCCTTAGACATTATTAGTTGTATGTAGTGCCAAAGAGTGTAGATACTGACTATAAATATACATAAAAAATTATGACTTTCAATCAGGAACCCCTTATAGTACAAAGCGGGCAGGATGTATTCCATCCCTTTTTATGCAGTTTATCTTTATGGAATTAGAAGAACAAGTTTTGACCGATCTCTTTAGGATGCATCCTCTTCTTGGTATATCAGTGATACACTGCCCAAATATAAGTGATTTGATTAATATGAACATGAGTGACACACAAATCACCCAATAATAGGAAAAATGCAAAAAAAAAAAAAAACTTACATTTTTCTGAGATTTTCTCTTTTTCAGCCTTTTGTTAAATATGTGCAGGCAACACAATTTTTCTTTTTCATGATGTCGGGCCTATTTAGGCTGTACGCAAATGCCAATCTATTTTCTTAGGCTTTCAATCGTAGATGCATCAAATGCTTTAGTAAACAGATCTGTAAGCTGATTCTCTGACTGAATATACTCCAAGGCACTCATTTTCTATTCAACCAATTCTCTAATAAAATGATGTCTTATATCGATATGCTTAGTCCTAGAGTGTTGAACTGATTTTTTGGAAATATTTATAGCACTTGTATTATCACAGAAAACAGTGGCATGATCTTGGGAAGTTCCATAGTCCTCCAACATTTGTTTCATCTAAAGAAGTTGTGTGCAACAATTTCCTGTAGCTATGTATTCTGCGTCTGCTGTGAAGAGTGAAATGGAATTTTGCTTTTTGCTCATCCAGACAACTAGATTGTTCCCCATATAGAAACATTCTCTTAAAGTACTGTCATCAACATTCCCAGCCCAATTTGTATCTGAGTATCCAACAAAATTAGCAATGGTATCCTTAGAAAACTATATTCCATACTCTATTGTTCCACTGACATATATATATATCTGATAATCATCTTGACCGCGACTAGATGTGTCTCTCACGGCTTCAACTGATATCTTGTACACACGCCTACGCTGAAGGATATGTCTAGCCTGCTTGCTGTTAGATAGAGTAAACTTCTAATCATGCTACGATATAAAGTAGGATCAATCTGCTTTGCATGATCATCCTTTGACAATTCAGATTGGTAGCCATTGGAGTTCTCATTAGTTTAGAATCTTCCAAGCCAAACTTCTTTACTAGATTTCTAGTATACTTTGTCTGAGAGATAAAAATGTCAGATATGTCCTACTTCATCTGTAATCCCAGAAAGAATGTAAGTTCACCTACCATGCTCATTTCAAACTCAGTTTGCGTTATCTTGACGAATTCCTTTGTCTTAGCTTCTGAAGTTGATTCAAATATAATGTCATCCATATATATCTGAGCAACAATGATTCCCTTCTTTAATTGCTTGATGAATAAGGTCTTGTTAGTACCTCCTCTAGGGCAAACATGTTCAAGAAGAAAGTGGTGAGCCTTTCATACCGAGCTCTGGGAGCTTGTTTTAAGCCATATAAAACTTTCCTCAACCTATACGCATGATCAGGATACTATGGATTAGTGAATTCTGGTTGTTGCTCAACATATGCTTCCTCATTCAGAACGCCATTAAAAAATGCACTTTTCACGTCCATCTGATATAGCTTGAAATCTACATAACATATAACTGTAAATAGTAATGTGATTGACTCAAGTCTAGCTACTAATGAAAATGTCTCATCGAAATCTATACCCCTGCTATATGGGTATAGCTTTGATCTTGCTTTTTTCTTAATGATCTTACCTTGTTCATCTGACTTGTTTTTGAAGACCCATTTAGGTCCAATAATATTGCTATCAGAGGATATTTGCACTAGTCCTCAAACCTGATTTCTTTCAAACTGATTCAGTTCCTCTTGTATTGCTTGAACCCAATTTTCATCTTGTAAAACTTTTTTCACATTTTTAGGTTCAACTAGTGAGATATAGCACATGTGACCAAATTCTTGTTAAAACCTTCTTCTGGTCACCATCCCATGTCTTCTGGATAGGATGTTGTCAACTGAATGTGCCTTTTAGCGTCTGGTAGATGGTTGCCTTCTAAGTTTTGGTTCTGATTCTGATTCTAGTTCAGGTTCTAATTCAGATTCAGATGCTACAATTTGATCATTCCAACCTCAGCTGGATGTATCTTGCCCAGGTTTTGCTTGTCCTGATGCACGTGACTAGGTGGGATGTGTCTTGACTCAGTTTTGTTTATGTAATTCTGTACTGTGATGACTTCTAAATTTTCAATTTCAGGTTTCTGTGAATAAATGAAGTGGTCAACAGTATCATCAACTCTAGCATTTATAGACTCAACAATATTCTAAGTACATATATTATAAATTCTAGAAGCCCTAGAATTCTCAGAATATCCAACAAAGACTCGTTCATCAGATTTGACATCAAATTTACCTAGGTGATCTTTATCATTCAAGATATAGTATTTGCTACCAAAAATATGAAAATAGTTCAACCTAGGTTTTCTACCTTTCCAAATTTCTTATGGAGTCTGATTAGTTCCAGGTCTAAATGTTACTCTATTAATGATGATGTTAAGCATAACTCTAGTTATTTTGTGCAAGTTCCTATTTTTCCTTTCAACTACGCCACTTTTCTCAGGGTTCCTACGTACAGAAAACTCATGCATGACACTATATTTCACAGAGATGAGAAAAGTTAGAATTATCAAATTCTCTACTATGAACACTTTTGATTCTCTTCAATGTAACACCTTCATCAGAATATTCATTTGTGAGCTTTTGGAACAAAACAACAAATCTGTCAAATGTATTAGATTTTTCTCTAATGAAATCAACCCATGTATATCTAGAAAAATCATCAACACAAACATAAATATACCTCTTGCCTCCAATACTCTCAGTTTGGATGGAACCCATAAGATCCATGCATATGAGTTCAAGAATACATGAGGTAGATAGGTGCTGCCTTGTCTTATATGAATTCCTGGTTTGCTTACCTTTCTGGTATGATTCACAAATGCTCTCAGGAATTGTTTTCAATTCTAGAATTCCTCTAACAGCTCAACTATTGGTCAATCTGAGTATACTTTGATAGTTTATGTGACCCAATCTCTTGTATCAAAGTTCTACAAGGTTAGTACCAGCAACTTCGCAAGTAAGCTTTGGATTCAAAATATAACATTTATCACTAGACCTAGCACCTTTGAGAAAAGTTTGTCAAAGTAAGTTTGACTCAGAGTCAAGAGTAAAAACTTTACACTTAGTTTTAGAAAAGAGCACTCTGAGATTATCATCAAAAAATTGACCGATACTCAAAAGATTTGCCTTTAAACCAGAAACAAATAAAACATCTTTTAAAGTGGGTAAGCTTTCAATGCAGATATTTCTAGATCTCTCAATGTGACTTTATTGTCCATCTCCAAATGTTACGAAACCTGCTTCATCTTTCTAGAAATTAGACAGCAGGTCTACGTCACATGTCATGTGCCTAGAATATGCACTATCAAAATACCAAGTGTTAGGGATTAAAGTACTTAAAGAAAGTTTTACAACATAACTCTTGTCTTCACCCTTTTTCACTCAAACCTGTTTTACCTTACCTTTTACTTCAGGTATTTTAACTTTGTATGTGTTGATCAAGTTAATGTATTTTTGGCATTACCACAAAAGTTACAATTTACCTGTCTGACCGTACATACATATTAGAGTTCTGAACTGGTCTGATGGTTGCAAGTTTGTTTCTGGTATTCTACTGTTGCTGCTCTCGTGGACTGCTCTTCTGGGCAGTTCTACTCGAAGAGGGTTCAAACACATCTAACTTGGGTCTAGAATTCTACTTTTGTCCGACGGGTTCTTTTTGGAAGTTCTTCCCTAAATCTTTGACAAAAACTATTTGCAGGACAGCTTTGTCTTTTCCTTCATATCCTAGCCCGGATCCGATCTTGAAGGTCTTCCATACTTCAAGACCTTATTCAACCTTACAGCTCTAATTGTCAATTGGTTGATCCTTTCATTGACATGGTTCAGATCAGTTGTAAGCTGATTGATCTACTCATTCTTTTGTTCAATGGATTTGTATAGATCTCTCTTTTCATCATTAAAGAATTCCATCAGTGACTTGAAGCATGTTAGATTTGTCTTGTTCTACCACTAGTTGAATTTGTAATGTTGCACAGTTTGGACAGGATTTCTCTTCACTTGAAGATGGTTGTACAGAGAGGCAGTTTATAGAACTGGGTTGAGGCTGGACATGTGTTGTCAGAATAGTAAGTTGTTCTTCTGATGAAGTCTCCAACCCTAATCCAGACATGTCCTTCTCATCCTCACTCTAGGTAACTTTCATGGCCATTTTGCCTTTCTTTCACTTCCTCTGTGCGTTCTTATTCTCTTAGCAAGTTGTGACTTAGGGAAGAAGTTATCCTTGGATCTTCTATAGGTAGATCTCTTATATTGATTTTGTTGTTGCTCTTTATCTTGATTTTGATTTTTCATCTGGGAGGATTTTTGACGTTTGTACTAATTGTTGAACTCCACTTTTTTTCTATTTGGTCTTCAAGAATTTCTTGAACTACTTGGTAAGGAGTGCTATGTTTTTCTCCTCATCAGATTCTTCCTTACTCTCAGAATCTTCCACCTTGCTTTTGAATGTAATCTCCGGTTTCTTCTCCTTTTTCCTCTTAGATATGTTTAGCTAGTATGCTAACAAAGATCCGACAAGCTCTTCAACCCTTGTCTTCCCCAGATTCTTGCTTTCTTCTATAGCAGTCACCTTTGTGTGGAATCTGTCTGGAAGTGATTTGAGGATCTTTATGACAATCTTTCGTTTATAATATATCTTGCCTAGTGTCTGTGCTTGATTGCTGATTTCACACAACCTAGCATAGTAACCCTTCAATTCTTCATTGTTCTTCATTGTGATTTGCTCAGACTCAAGAGTGAGCATCTGGAGCCTAAGGACTTGACTGCTGCTGTCCCTTTATTAGCAACTTGAAGAATATCCGGAGCTTCCGTAACAGTCCTGCATTAGTAACAAGTTTGAACTGATTTTGATCTATAAAGGAAAAATAGCATTTAAAACTTTAGAATTCCATCCACATATAGTATTTTCTCCAGTAGTAAATTCAGCATCAGACATAACAGAGACAGTACCATCTGCAACAGTGGCAGTGGATGCTGTGTAACCAGTAATAATAGAAGTTCAAGCCTTATTATCTATAGACTGAATATAAATTTGCATGCGAACTTTTCAATTTGCATAGTTAGACCAGTCTAGAATAGGTAGTTTAATAGAAGATGTATCTATGTCTAGATGAAACTAATCTTATATCTATGTCTAGATGAAACTAATCTTACTAATAACTTAACTGAACCTGAATGTGTGGTTATCTGGACTCTAATTATGATGTATCATGTCTAGTTACTTAAACAGTTAATTTGGTGTAAAGTAAAGCGCGAGCTAGATATGTCTAGCTTGAGTATGTACGCGGAAAATAAACAACACTAGAATTATTGACGCAGAAACCCAAATAGGAAAAACTGTGGGCACCTTTGCCACAGGACAAACCAATCCACTAAACACAAGGTAAGTTTAGTACAAAGAAAGATAACTAAGTGCTATCGCAATAGACAAAAATGTTCAAAAGGTAAACCTATAAAAGATTCCCTCTTTTTGCCTTTTGACATGTGACAACTCCCGTTGCTCCTTCTTTCTTCCGTGCTCCTGCCGGAATGAACATCAAGCTCCTAGATATTTCCCAGCTCATCTTAGGTCACTTGAACTCCTAAACTACTTTTAACCTAGAGTGGATAAGTCTCTTCCACAGATGTGGTCACCTACCATGCACTATGAAGGCTTGCCAAACAAACTCAGCATGAAAGATGAAATCCGATTGCAAGATGAAGTGTCGCGGGTTTGTTTTCTCTCTTTGGTCGAGCTTCAAAGAAATAATCTCGTAGAATGCTTTGCACGTCCTAGAGTTGTATGTTGACCTACAAAGATAATACATATATGGGCAAGACTTTGAATTCTTGTACAAGAGATCGGAAGAGCGTCGTAATAATTAAACTCACCACATATATGTAGGAAACAAGATAAGGAAATTTAGAATTGTATTATACTATAAACACATAACTTTCCTAATCTAATTAGAACTATACATGCATGAATAAGAAACCTAGTTAAACATGGTAATTCAATATAGCTCAAACTAAGAAACTAATAAATTGCATGTAATCAAACTTCTTGTGCCTTAAGAAAGGTACACACGCCCCAACCTTTCTTTCAGCCTAAGAGATAAAATAAATTCGGATGCTAAACAATATTTCACGTAAAAATTTCAAGCAAACATGTAACAATACTTTGAACACTTTTTGACACTTTAAGGAAAATTAGGAATGCCAAAACTATGTTGAATTTAGTACTAACAAAGAATTGTTTGAAAGTTTTGTTAAAAAACTTTTCATCGGTATGGCATGCATGGATACATGCAATATAGACTTAAAATACACATATGACTTGGGTTTAAAATACACGTGGTGTGCGTTCATGCATGTCAAATGAGTGGGAAGTTTTTCAACAAAACTTCAGGGAAGTTCTCGAAAATTTTCAATAAAACTTCACTTATTATTAAAGGAAACGAAATCTAGAATCACATTAATTCTAATGCAAAAGTGATTCGAATTATGTCACAGTGGTTAAGATGCTTGTATTCAGGCAGGAAAAAAAAGATGCTCATGTTCGAAGCAGGAAATCCTAAGTTCGAGCCACACATTCTCATATCTGGATTTCCCTCCCCACCCCTATCTCTCCCATTGTATCTGAAAGAGAGAGAGAGAGAGAGAGAGAACTGATTAAAAATTTAAGTAAATAGAAGAAAATAATTAAAAGCAAGCTAAAAACCCGTGCATTACTTATGGATAGTTATTTGTGATGTCTAAATCCCCTAAATGTGTTGTTAATTATGTGATATTATGTTTAAAAGTTCGTATTTATGTTTAGATTGGTGAATTGTAAGTTAGAATCCAAGAGGAAGCAAATATGTACGAGTTTGGGCAAATTTAGGTCAACTTTGCAAGAATTTTGGGGCATGAGGCCAAGATGATGAGACATAAAACTTGAGGGGCCAAAAGAAGAGGTAAAAAACCAAGACAAAAAAAATAGAATTTTGGATCTGTGCGACCGCAAGGTTCAACTCTGTGGCCACACCCGAGCAAGCACGGCACATGCGGCCGTACCCGAAAACAGTGGCCCATTAGCAATGGCTATGCAGCCTTATGGTTGTAATGTGCGGCCGCATGGTGCCCTACACGCACGATTTTTCCTTTTTCTGAGTTTTTCTAGAATTCGTTTATTGTTAAAACTTGTACACGAATTTTATTCTTTTCTTGAGTTTTCTTAGACCTTATATAAAAGGGTCTAGCTTAGCTTTAAAAGGGAGAGAGACACAATACACAAAATCATAGAAGAGAGAGGGACATAACACATAAAACACTATAGAAAAAGGGGAGAAAAACACAAGACCTTTGGAGGCTTAGGAATCAAGTTCGAAATTCAAGAAAGAGAAAATTGGTGCTAGAGTTCTTCATCTTATTCAAGATCTAATTACCTGGGTTATACACTTTATTTTTATATATGTTTTTCATTCGTGATGTGTAATTAATTTTAAATTAGGACAAATGATACAACATAATTGAGACTATAGTCATGTTTTCCAGGCTTAATTTATGCAATTAATTTTTATGTTAAATTCTTATTGGTATATTGTTTTATCTTCATCTATGTGGCCAATGGATGAATGAATCTTTAGACTTTTATTGAACTCGAGAATGAAATATTTAAGTTAGCCTATGCAATAAGAATCATTAATTGAGACAGGACAAAGAGATTTATTTGTGGTTAGTGCGATCATGTAGGGGTGAACTTCGGGGAGGCTTACATGAATCTCTTGTTGATTAATGCATTTAGGAGGGTTGATAACGCGCTCACTTAGAGATAGGTGAGGGAACTTAATTGAGTAGGATTAACTGGTTTTGAGAGGAGTAGTTAGTTAATTTAGTGAGATTCGATTTTTAACATAGATTAATTGTCACAAGACTAGGTGGTCCAATTATGGTGAAGTCGTGAGTCCTAGCATATATCCATCATATAACTCCCTCTAAATCTTTGTATATATTTTATTTTCTTAATTTTATTAATTTGTTATTTTATTTTCGATTCTTAATAAAACTCATTATTGGATTGCTCAAATAAAGTTGGAACTAATAATTTCAGTACTCAATCCGTTTTTCGTGGGAACAATAACTCAGACTCATTATCTACTTTATTGTTTATTCGACCCGTAAGGTTGTGGATCCCACATATTTTACCCGAACAATTACGCAAGGCAAAACTCCATGTGGACTTGTTGGAATTGAAATTCATCAACTTCAAATTGTATCTCGATACGCACTTCATGTCTGGCGGAGGATTCCTTTTGACAGCTGGATATATGTG
>CAVNYN010260039.1:0-14999 GCA_963692815.1 Nyctanthes arbor-tristis
GAAGGAGTCTGATCGGATGAGGGTCTATAATGGAGGTTCGTGGCTTTTTAATAAGTAACTAATATCATTGATTCTCCTATCGGGTGCGGGAGAATTTGACCTTATGCAATTTAATGTAGTCCCATTTTGGATTCACGTACATGGCTTACTTACCTCTAATATGTCTTACAGAGAAGTACATGGAACTCATTTGGGGACAATTGGGTGATTTGATTGCGGTGGATTTGGAAGGGCAAATTCCAAGGCTTCGGATGTGGCTAGATATGGAGAAACCATTGCGGAAAGGAGTAAAATTGTTCATTGAGGAACTATCGAAGGAAATTGTCATACCTTTACAGTATGAAAAATTGCCCGATTTTTGTTTTGTTTGTGGATTGATAGGGCATCGTCATTGTGAATGCCCATTGAATGGAGGCCGAAGCGTTATCTGAGTGGCAAGATGATTGATAAGTATATTTTATATACGAAATACTTCTCTTAACTTATTCAATTTTATATGAAATCGAGCAAATTTCTACCTAATTTGTGTGGATATGGTTCATATAGGCAAAAAACTCAAATTGGAGTGATACAAGTGAAAAGAACTATTTTTGAACCAAATTGAGCTTTACATGCATCAAGATTTAAAGGCTCAGGAGTGGGAAGAGAAAAGATCAATGTTAACAAGTTTGAGGACTAGATTGCACTTTTGGAGGAATTAAAAGAGACTATTTGGATCGTATTTGAAGAGTTCAAGGACCTTTGTGAAGCATTCGAGAAGTTTTGGACTTGTATAAATGAAGAAAAAAGCTAAAAAGGACCATTACTGAAAGAAAAAGTCAAATCAGGGACTGAATCGAGCGTGTTGAAAGTAGGGCGGGTGGGCGCGGCAAACAAACCGCCCCCTACCCGCGGCCTAGCCAATTTCTCTGCTAGAGGAGGGTAGGCCGCGGCAACCAAACCGCCCCCACCCGCGGCCTGTGTCGGGAGACGTCGTTTACGTGTTTTCGACGCTCTTCCGATCTCACATTCTAGGGTTCTAAGGCCTCCCAACTATAAAAGAACAAAAGCCCTTCTGTCAAAGGGGGATTCATCATAGAAAATCATTCTTGAAGGCTAGGAGATTGGAGCAAAGGGCTTGGAGAATGAAGCCGGGAGTTGCGTGAAGATTGAAGAACGGAGTTCTTCGTTTTGTGCAAACGTTTTCTTCGTTATTCTTCGTCTTTTCTTTGCAAAAATCTGGTCATGTATTCAAACCCTACGAATGCTTATGTTATGAATTCCTTTATTATGCGTAACTAATTTTCCTTGTTGAGACAATCGATGAAGCAATAGACATGTTTTAATTGTGTTAATCTCAGTCATGACTCTAATTGTTATTGCGTGCTTATTTTCTATTGTGATATGTAATTACCTTTTATGAGCCTGATCAACTTGTAATTGCGTTAGTGAATTCGTGAGGAGACTGAGAGGTAAGTCACAAATTTAGCACTTCAATAGAAAACATAAATTGCATAGAAGATAGAGATATACTTTTATGATTTGTGTGACCACAAAAATAGTTTCTTGTTAATTAATGCACTCAACTAGGTTGAGATTCACATAGAGATATAGTGGGTTTACTTGGTTGGATAGATTCGAATTTGCTCGAGAGAGGTTTTCAATTAAACTTGTGAAACTGGTTGTGAGCACGTGATGATGAATTGTCATGAGTGGGATTGCATAATTTGAACGCTTGTTTATTGCAGATTCGTGAGTCTCAACGCCTTCATTCATATATTTTCTAGTCCATTAATTTGAGTTGCTTCCTAGATTAAAATAGATAGAGCATTTAATTGTTAGTTTAAACAACCTCATTATTCTTTTACAAACTCTTAATTTCCTTATTCAATTGGTGTGAAATTGACTCAAGTGAAATAGGTGACAACTTTCCTTGTGGGATCGACATTCAGGACTCATCTAGTCCTATACTGCTTGAACGATATCGTGCACTTGCAATTTCGTCTATCAAGTTTTTGGCGCCGTTGCCGGGGAACAGTTTTAGTTATTTATTTCATTTTGTTAATTTTATTACTAGTTGAATTGTTTTACCTTTTTTCCCAGGTCCTTGCCGTTAGTGCATGACACGTTCCTCTTCGGGTTTAGTACTTCCTGATCCGAAACCAGAACGTGCGTTTCACAAAAGACTCAAGGAAAAAAAAAAGGAGAAAACTTTTATGAACAAATTACCCATGGATGATCAACAAGATGTGGTAGATGGAGGGGATGGCCGACTCCCAGCACAAGGATATAATATTTCACCTCTTCCTCAACTTCCAATTATTATTGACGATGATGATCGCCCTTTCAGTGAACTGATAGTATTACCGCATCCCACAAGTCAATCAAGCGTTGCTTCACCAGCTTATGGGAGGCAAAATTTCCAGCTATGGCCTGATTTGATAGCTATGATTAGGAATATGTGTTCCTTCAATGGCCTGGCAGATGAAGATCCTCATGCCCATATTACGGATTTTCTGGACTTGTGTGACTCTGCATCCTTTGATGGTGTTTCTGATGATGCCATTAAAATGAGACTTTTCACGCACACTCTGAAAGGGGCCGCTCGGAGCCTTCGGCCGTAAGAGGGTCTTTTGGCTTCCTCAGGGCCGTGTGAAGCTTAACTTAAAGGAACTGGTTCCTAAAAATAAGTCGCTCAGGATTGCCCATTTTTATTAATTCCGGGGTTTGGTTATCTTCTTTCCTTGCTAGGAGTATTACAACTTGGGAAGATTTGGCACAAAAACTCTTGACCAAATATTATCCGCCAGCCAAAGCAACAAAGTTACTTCAAGACATAACTAGTTTTGCTCAGTATGAAGCAGAGACGCTGTATGAAGCATGGGAAAGATTCAAAGGGCTCCTCAGAAAGTGTCTAACTCATGTGCTCACCAAATTTTATCAAGTAAAATATTTTTACGGTGGGCTTACTTCAGGGAATCAAATCATCCTAGACGCTGCAGCATCAGGATCAGTTACAGCAAACTCTCCAAATGCAACATATCAATTGCCTGAGCGATTAACATCAACAAACGCTCTATTTCCATCTGCAGATAGAGTTTTGCATAGAAAAGTAGCTGGTAAGCATGACAGTGATGAGTATTCAATATTAGCAGCTCAGATAGTGGCCATGAATAAGAAGCTTGAGGAGATAACAGCTGGTCATCAGGTAATGGCTGTGTAAACAAAAAAGGCAGCTTGTGAAAATTGCGGTGCTAATCGCTCATTGGCTAACTGTCTGTTGGCTCATACAGGTAGAGTTGAAGATGTGAGTTACGTTCAGAATCAACAAAGACAACAATGGAACCCGTATTCAGCCACATATAATCCGAGATGGAGAAATCATCCAAACTTTTCATAGGGAGGAAGTCAAGTAGATAAACAAGCACAGCTACACCACAACAAATTCAGAAACCTGAGGGGAGAACATCACTAGAGAATGTAGTGGAGCAGCTAGCCAAACAAACTAACCATTACGTTCAAACTAGTGAAGCTTTTATGGCCAAGACTGAGGCTTTTATGTAGAGAACAGAAACAGACAATCAGATCACTAAGGTAACAATTCAGAATTTGGAGAAGCAGGTTGGACAATTAGCGAAGATAATGCAAGAAAGACCTCGTGGAACTTTGCCCAGTCATACCAAAGTGAATCAAAAGGAGCAAGTTATGGCAATCACAACTAGAAGTAGTGTTCAACTTCCAGAAATTCATATTGAAAGGCCTAGTGTGAAAGAAAAGGAAGATCAACCTGTTGAAGCTAAGGAGAAAAATGAACACCAGCCAGAAATTTTTGAGATGCATACTCCACCAAAAACTCCAGTGAATGCCTATGTCCCTCCCATTCCATTTCTATAAAGATTGCAGAACCGCAAATTGGATAAGAAGTTCACTCAGTTTCTAGACATGTTCAAGAAACTTCATATTAGCATTCCCTTCACTGAAGCATTAGCACAAATGCCTTTATATTTGAAATTCATGAAAGAGATGTTGTCCAAGAAGCGCAAACTTGAAGACTTTGAGACAGTGCATTAACCGAGGAGTGCAGTGCTATTATGCAGAACAAATTACCTCTGAAGTTAAAAGATCCATGGAGCTTTAAGATACCTTGCACTTTTGAAAAATTTCATGTTTAAAATGCTTTATGTGATTTAGTTGCAAGTGTTAATCTAATGCCCCTATCTGTCTACAGGAAATTAGGACTAGAAGGAGTGAAAGAAACAACAATCTCACTACAGCTCACTGATAGATCCATTAAAAATTCACGAGGTGTAATTGAAAATATACTCATCTAAGTGGGAAAATTTATATTCCCAGTTGACTTTGCTGTGTTGGACATAGAAGAAGACCAGCATATACCATTAATTTTAGGCCGACCATTCTTAGCAACAAGTCGGGCCTTAATTGATGTTGAAGCGGGTGAGTTAATCTTAAGGGTACACAATGATCAAGAGAAACTGAGTGTGTATCACGTACCTGCACAACCATCGAAAGGAAAGGATTGTATGAGAATGGATCAAAGAACACAACAGGAAGGATTGGTGAAGTCCAATAAGGTTGAAGAAGGCTATGAGGAAAACGTTCAAGCCAAGGAGAACAAGTATAGTATGGGTGATTATAAGCAATGCAAGTTCTCCAAGATTAAATTGGAACCACCTTGAATGATCATCAACGAATTCGAGCTCTAGACTATAAATCGAGCGCTCAATGAGAGGCAACCCATTCTCTATCCTTGTTTTTCTTTGATTTTGATTTGTGCATTGCATTTGGATTCTAGAATTGCATTAGTGTTAGGCACATTTATTTCTAATTTTATGTTTATTTCTTTTATGTTTATTTATGTTTTCTGCTCCCCTTCAACCTCTAAATAACATCAAAAATTATTATTTTCTAGATGAACGTTGATCTTTGTGAATATACTTGTGGCTATACAACCCCCAGCGGCCCCACCTCCTCTTGAGATATGAGTTTCAGTCAGAATCAACATTAGTCCAAATGAGCTTCATCGGGTAATATTCTTCTTTTGTTTTTTTTACATTGGGACAATGTAAACTTTTAAGTTTGGGGGAGGTGTAACCTATTTTGAATATTGATGCTTGAGATGTTAAATGTTGGCACCATATTCATTCAAGTAGCTCTATTTTGTATGGTTAGTTGCGGTTTTTTTTTTTAGATTTTTGGTGTTCATTTGAAATTTTTTTTTTTTGTCATGTTTTGTTTAAAAAAAAAATTTAATTTTTCAGTTTTCTCGTTTTACCTTGCCGGCTGGTTTAATTGAAATCACCTGGAACTTGTATTGTTTGTGATTTGTGATGGGACATTACTGTACGAATTAAATTTGGTGAAAATTAGCTTGTCTATATTTGACTTGTTCTTTATTTAGCATAAGTCACCATAATCTACACTTTAGTCGGGTGAATGATTTAGTTAATAGTCAAAATGGAGTATTAGAATACCTTATCCTTTCATTGTGCTTAGTTGCAAATCCTAATTGAGTCTAAGTTTGGGGGAGGTTGAGCCTCAAGGATGTTAGTGAGGTTGGTGTGGAATCCATACATGTTGAAGATTTGTGTGGAGTGTTTTCAGCTGACCAATTGAAGCTAGGCAATGACTAGATGCTGATAATCTCATCCCTACTTTTAAGTCTTGCACAGATTAGGTCCGGAAAAAAAAAACTAATGCCTTCGATGTGTCTTTAACACTCTTCGAAGCCTGTGTGACTCGAGCAATTAAGTCCTTAGGGGTCTTTCAAACCTAGTGCCCTGGGTCAACTGAACCGGGAGTCATCGGCCCAAAGCTCGCTAAAGGGTCATATAGAAAGCCCAGTGAAGAAGTAGATTGCACATAAGACATATGAGGCTTTTGGAAAAAAATGAGCAAATCTCAATAATAATAAAAAAGAAAAAGAAAAAAAAGTGCCAGAGAAATATTCTAGCTTGTGAAAAAAAAGACTGAATGGTAGAAGAATAACCACAACGCTACGCTTCAATTTTTGGGGATGTAGATTGCTAGTAGGTTTGACTGTCTGGTAGATAGTGGTCGGGGCCCTCAAAAATTGGGAGAATCCACATTGACTAAGCTAGTATTTTTGTGGTAAGATCTCAACTAACTTGATACTTCTTTGACAGATGGAAATTTAAACCTTTAAGCATATATCCCTATGGAAAAAGAGGTAGTGAGAAAGGAAAAAATAATAAGTTTGGGGGATGTGTACCTTTCACAAGAGGGTGAGAACATATTTGACTATTGTGGTTTGGGGAAGCCCGACCGAAGTGTATGATGGTAGGTGTGATTATGCTCATTCTCTAGTCAAGCATTAAATGAGTTCACTGTTGGTGGCAATGTTCTGTGACAGTCATGAATGACATAGGGTAAGATGTTGACAAGTTTTTATTTTATATTATGGTTTAATTTTATTTTATGTGCGTATTGTAATTGGATAAAATTCTTGCTCGGGCCGATCAAGGGTTAAGTTTGGGGGAATTTGATAAGTATATTTTACATACAAAATACTTCTCTTAACATATTCAATTTTATATGAAATCGAGCAGATTTCTACCTAATTTGTGTGGATATGGTTCATATAAGTGAAAAGCTCAAATTGGAGTGATACAAGTGAAAAGAACTATTTTTGAACCAAATTGAGTTTTACATGCATCAAGATGTGAAGGCTCAGGAGTGGGAAGAGAAAAGATCAATGTCAACAAGTTTGAGGACTAGATTGCACTTTGGGAGAACTTAAAAGAGACTATTTGGGTCGTATTTGAAGAGTTCGAGGATCTTTGTGAAGCATTTGAGAAATTTTGGACTTGTATAAATGAAGGAAAAAGCTAAAAAGGACCATTACAGAAAGAAAAAGTCAAATCAGGGACTGAATCGCGCGTGCCGAGAGTAGAGCGCGGGTGGGCGCGGCAAGCAAATCACCCGCTACCCCCGGCCTAGCCAATTTCTCTGCTCGGGGCGGGTAGGCCGCGGCAAGCAAACCGCTTCCTACCCGCGGCCTGTATCGGGAGACATCGTTTACGCATTTTCGGGCCCTTTTTGACACATTCTAGGGTTCTAAGGCCTCCCCAACTATAAAAAGATGAAAACCCTTCTGTTAAAGGAGGATTCATCATCGAAAATCATTCTTGAGGGCTAGGAGATTGAAGCAAAGGGCTTGGAGATTGAAGATGGAGGTTGCGTGAAGATTGAAGAACGGAGTTCTTCGTTTCGTGCAAACGTTTTCTTCGTTATTCTTCGTGTTTTCTTTGCAAAAATCTGGTCATGTATTCAAACCCTACGAATGCTTATGTTATGAATTCCTTTATTATGTGTAACTAACTTTCCTTGTTGAGACAATCGATGAAGCAATAGACATGTTTTAATTGTGTCAATCCCAGTCATGACTCTAATTGTTATTGCGTGCTTATTTTCTATTGTGATATGTAACTACCTTTTATGAGCCTGATCAACTTGTAATTGCGTTAGTGAATTCGTGAGGAGACTGTGAGGTAAGTCACAAATTTAGCACTTTAATAGAAAACATAAATTGCATAGAAGATAGACTTATACTTTTATAATTTGTGTGACCACAAAAATGGTTTCTTGTTAATTAATGCACTCAACTAGGTTGAAATTCACATAGAGATATAGTGGGTTTACTTGGTTGGATAGATTCGAATTTGCTCGAGAGAGGTTTTCAATTAAACTTGTGAAACTGGTTGTGAGCACGTGATGATGAATTGTCATGAGTGGGATTGCATAATTTGAACGCTTGTTTATTGCAGATTCGTGAGTCTCAACGCCTTCATTCATATATTTTCTAGTCCGTTAATTTGAGTTGCTTCCTAGATTAAAAAAGATAAAGCATTTAATTGTTAGTTTAAACAACCTCATTATTCTTTTACAAACTCTTAATTTCCTTATTCAATTGGTGTGAAATTGACTCAAGTGAAATAGGTGACAACTTTTCCTGTGGGATCGACATTCGGGACTCATCTAATCCTATACTACTGGAACGATATCGTGCACTTGCGATTTCGCCTATCAATGATATTATGACTCTATATGCATGAAAATAGCGGGCCGCAGTGTGCTAGTTGAATGGGGAGAGGGGCAGCGTCAAGTTTGGCAACAGGTGGAGGAGTGTAGGGGAACTCAGTGCGGGTCGGGTAGGAGGTGGATAGCGGGGCTGAGATGGAGAAAGAGGGCAGAAGGGTTCGGAAATGGGAGGGGGAGAAGGGGACGGAGACAAATAGAGAATGGTTAGGGTTGCATGACTTTTCTCCAGTAGGGGAAGTGGCGGAGAGGGGGAAACTTTTACGGAGTTAGCATTAAAAAAAAGAGTGGTGGATAAGGGGAAGTAGGTGGTTCAACTGAGAAGAAGTGAGGGGGTGGATAGGGGCGTGGGAAAGAAGGCAAGACTGGTGTGAATGAAAGTAGTAAGGAGTCAGGGCTGCGTGGGGTTATCTCGATTCAGAGATGTACTAATCCAGTGGTGGGTGGTTTGATGTACAGAGCTACTACACTTTTGATGCACAATTCCCCTAAAAAATCAAAAGGCAGCAAAGTGGGTAATGGGAGTCAGGAAGAGGAAAGGCTAAGCGAAAGTTAGAGAGTGAAGAGGAGCAAGGAGAGAAGACTAAGGAAGCAGATAAGGATGATGGGATGTTGATTGTTGATGAGGAGAATGATTCGACGAGCTCTGCATTGCAGGGCCACTGAGCGCAACGAATTGCCTATGTTGGAACGTACCGGGACTACGGAATCCCCATATGGTGGCGGAGGTTTGAAGACTTATCCGATGTTTTTCCCCCAGTTTAGTCTTTCTGTCTGAGACCAAACTATTTGGTGTAAGGGCAGATCACATGAGAGTTCAGTTGGGTTATTGAGATAGTTTTGTGGTGCTAAGTGAGGGAGTTGGTAGTGGTTTAATGTGGCTTTGGGATGATGAGTGGCGAGTGAAAATACAATCCTTTTCAAAAAGAAATATTCATGCCTTGATTTCCCCTATTGATGGGTTTGAATGAGGTTTCACAGGTTTTATGGAAATCCCAAAGTTTCAGAGCATCATCACTCTTGGACATTGTTACAGAGATTGGGGGAGCAAGGAGACTCACCTTGAGTTTGTGCAAGAGATTTTAATGAAACAAGTGAGTTATATAAACAGATGGGTGGAGGGGATCGGCCAATTGCAACTATGAGGGCCTTTCAAGATGTAATGCTAGATTGTGGGTTATCTTCTATTCGATTCAGATGTCCAAAATTCACATGGAACAATAGGTGGGAGGGAGAAGCGAATATACAAGCGAGGTTGGATAGATTTATGGGGTCGGCTCAATGGAGGACTAAGTTTCTGAATGCGGGGGTCGACCATTTGCCTTACTCCACCTCAGATCGTCGGCCTATATTGTTATATTTCCACGGATAGCTGAAAGGAAGAGTGAAATGAAGAAGTGGATTTCGATTTGAGCCATTTTATACTAAGGAGGAGGGGTATGATCAAGTCGTTAATAGAGGCTAGGGTGATGAAGGGGCTGGAAACATGGGGCAGGAGGCTTTTAGAGGTGTTTTGCAGCAAGTAGACCGATGTAGGGAAAGTCTTAAGAAGTGAAGTAGAGAGCAACTCAGATAGTGGCGGGCTAAATTAGAGGAGCTGAAGGGACGGCTAAAGGAATTGATAGATTCGGATGATATAGGAGTTCATATGACAGAGATTAAAATGGTGGAGGAGGAGGTGGAGAAGCTCTAAACCCGAGAAGAACAATATTGGCAACAAAGATCTCAGTTGGAGTGGTTGTGTGAGGAGGATAGGAACACACAATTTTGTCATGGAAAGGCAAGTAGAAGGTATCAATCTAATCTTATTCATAGCCTTAAAAATGCAAAGGGGACTGAGATAAAGGTTAATACTCGGTAGGTTCAACATATAGAGGAATATTTCGCCGGGTTATTTTAAAGTTGTGGCCCGACAGAGGAGGACTTGGAGAGGGGGTTGTACGGGTTCTGGGGCAGGAGGAGGTCGAGTTTATTGAAAGTGACTTTGAAGCAGAGGAGATTGATTTAGTGGTTCGTAGTCTGGGATCGTATAAAGCTCTGGGTATTGACGGGTTCCATGCATTGTTTTATCAACGGAACTGGGGCAACATGTGATCAAAGGTGGTTGAGGCATGTTTAGGGATATGGAATGAAGAGAAATCAATCCGGGCTATTAATCAGTATGGAATTATGCTCATTCAGAGGAAGAAACATCTAGAACAATTGGTGGATTACCGCTCTATTAGTTTGTGCAATACCCTTTACAAAATTTTGTCCAAAACCATAGCCAATCAGAGTGCCTTTGCTATAGGTAGACTGATTACTAATAATGCCATTATTGTTTTTGAGTTATTGCATTCTTTGTCTTGTAAATGTAATGGTAGGGTAGGATCAATGGCACATGATAGGGTTGAGTAGGGGGTACGTCTGTTCAATTATGCGTAGAATGCTCATTCCTAAGCGGTGGATTAATTTAATTCTTGAACGTATATCTTTAGTTTCTTTTACTTTTCGTGTTAATGGAGAGTATTGAGGGTCCGTTATTCCTACTAGAGGGATCTGACAGAGATGTTCCATGTCCCTATATTTGTTCATCCTATATGCTAAGGGTTTTTCAGGAGCATTCTAAACTACTAAGGAGAGAGGATTTATTCTTGGGAGTAGATGTTGTAGGCAAGGACCGAGAATAAATCACTTGTTTTTTGCGGATAACTCACTCATTTTTGCAAGAGCTCAGAGTGGTGATGCCCTAGAGATTATGAACGTGTCACGAGCCTATGGAAGGGCTTCAGGCCAAGTGATTAATCAGGAGAAAACTACTGCTACGTTTAGTCCATATGCTGGCAAGGAGGCAAGGCAGCAGGTGATGTGTGCTCTTCCGATCTTGGAGATACTACATCACATGATACTTATTTGGGTCTTCCAGTGATGGTTGGCAGGAGTAGAAGGAGGACTTCTGCATATATTTGAGAGCGAATGTGGAAGAAGATTTGTAGTTGGCGTGTGGAATTGCTTTCTATAGAGGGAAAGGAGGTGCTTCTAAAATCTGTTATCCAGGCAATTCTCACGTACATTATGAGTTTATTCCAACTTCCAAATGCTGTATGTAATGATCCACGAAGCTTGATGATTAGATTTTGGTGGGGTAATAAAGGTGACTGACGACGAATGGCATGGGTCCGCTGGTATTCGAAATTCATAGTTAGTACCCAACTGTAAATTTTTAGTTCTTCTGATAGCCTTCGTAAATTCAAACAGCTGGACAATATAGGAGCACCCATCACTGGAGATAATATCTTTCCTCTCCCTTGTATTTTTCCATCCTTTTTACTCAAAGAATGCCCCGATTCTGAATCTGATAAAATTTTTTCAGAGCTCATATCACCCGAAATACGGCAAGAAATAGATTGTTTTGAGTTTTTCCTACAAATTTCTATTGGAGAGGGAGACGAATTACGAGACTCCGATCTAAGCCCTGATAATGGAATTGAAACTCTACTTCCATTACTACCATCATCAATAATCACAAAATTTTCACCCATAAATAAAAAAAAAAAAGAAACGAATACCTCTATGATTAAGAAGCCAAGAACCGGCAAGAGTTTCGTCTGAAAGTAACTGTCCTTTTTGAAACGCCTCAATCTCCAATTTTTCTC
Source organism: Nyctanthes arbor-tristis (assembly GCA_963692815.1). Lineage (NCBI taxonomy): Eukaryota > Viridiplantae > Streptophyta > Magnoliopsida > Lamiales > Oleaceae > Nyctanthes > Nyctanthes arbor-tristis. The sequence continues at coordinate 11,691 of CAVNYN010260039.1, forward strand.
TTTTTAAATTGTAACCGTGAGGGGACGTGACTTTTGAAATGGGAAGTGAGAGTTTTTAGGAGTTTTTGGGTTTATTCAAAGAAAGTTGAAGAGATTCCATTCAGAATCCTTGATTTCATGCTTTTTCTTTAACCAATGATATAATGACACCTGTAGCTATAAAGACTTCTCATATAGTTTCTCAAAAGTCGTATGGCTTTCCAACTGACACTTTAATTACACGAATCTTTTATAAAATATTTTCCAGTACAAATGTTCAAAATATCTTTGTCGAATACTCTTAGTTAAACGACTATTTGACAACTTCGTCGGGGACTAATGATACCGACCTTATGATCATACAACTACATGCCGACCATATGATCATACAATTACACGCCGACCTTATGATCATATGACTACACGCCCACCTTATAATCATATGACTACAAGCCCACCTTATGATCATATGACTATATGCCGACTTTATGATCATACGACTATGATCATTTATGGTCATAAAAACTAAAAATGATCATATTATCATAGCAGTTATTTAACTCTTTCCAAAGGGATGTGGTAGTTAAGCATCAACTAACTAATGACAGTTGTAAAACAGTTAATAACCACCTTTTACCTGCCTATATATATCGAGTTATATTAAACAGAAAGGGGATGATAGATTTTCTCTTAATTCTCTTACTATAAAACATAACACAATTATCACGTCATAAAACTACCAAAATAAACAAATATAGAATCACATGACTTTCTGGATTGGCTTGGCTCTATAGAAGAATTTTAGATTCTAAAGAAGTCTGGATGGCAAACGAATTCCCCTTGTAGGTACTTGTTTTAAGAGGCCTGCAGCGGCATGGTAGCAACAAATGAAGGCTAATCAAGCAAGGTTGGGTAAACGAAAAATCAATTCTTAGAATAAATTGAGGAGGATGCAAGAAACATTCTTTCCTTTCAATTTTACTAGGCTACTTTAATCGGCTTCTACAGAATTTATGTCAAGGACAATGATCTGTTGAAGTTTAGTGGACATAATTCTTTAGCTGATCAGACGTAATGATCAGGCCAAGATAGAGGAGTAGGTAATAGCGCGTTATATGCAGGTTGAGGGCGTCTTTGTTGACGTGTTGAACCTATTTGCTCTTATAACTCTCTCGGAGGTGCACAAAAGGCCCATTCAAGATGAGCGACAACAAAATCTTCATCTTAGTGCCAATACAACAGCAGCAACTGCTATAGACAACTCAGACATGAATAGGTCATTCCATACTTCTCTGACAGCCTCTCGTGCATCCACTTCTCAGGGGCGACGTGTCCATTCATCTACATGGCATCCGGGAAATATGAATACATATACATGGGGCCATGGTAGTGGAATACAATGTTTTAATTGCCGGGAATAGGGGTATAGGACAGTTGCATGTCCAGTGCGTGAAATACCTTGTACAGGGTTTTTTTGTGGTCGATGCAAACCGAGGAGATGGACAGTGTATCGTTGAATAGGGAGATGAGAATGAGGAGGTGCTAGAAGCTGACATTGGACCTATGCTAGTTGTGAGGTGATCTTATTTGACTCCATGTGCACGCACTGTCAACAATGGACACCGCCATAGCATTTTTTGTTCAACTTGCACTATTGGAGAAAAGGTTTGTAAATTTATTTTTGCTCTCGATAGTTGTGAGAATGTAATTTAAAAGAAGTCGTTAAAATATAGGGCCTTGTGCGAGAACCCACACTGTATAATTTTGCTTGGTTAAAAAAAGAGATTGATATTCATGTCACGTTAGGTATTCCACTTACATAGATACAGTGTGATGAGACGTAGTTCCCATGGATGCGTGCCATTTATTACTTGGGCGCCCGTAGCAATTTGATAGAGAATTCGTTATGACAGGAAAGCTAATACATATAGCTTTCGATCTGGGGGCAAAAAAATTGTGCTATTACCTTCAAATTAAAGGAGTCCACAACTTCCTCCTCGACTAGGACTAGTACCAACCTTATCACACAAGTAGCCTTTGAGCGTGAGATGAAAAATAGTACTGTCATGTATCTTTTTGTGAGCTCGGACAAACACGAAATGCATGACCTGGATGTAGTTTCTAACAATGATCACATCTCCTTACTTCCATTGGCAGCAAAGATAGTGGAGGAATTTTGTGATGTCTTTCCACCTGAGTTTCCAGATGATTTAACCCCAATGAGAGATATAAAACATCACATTGATTTGATTCCCACTGTATTATTACCGAATAAGCCACATTATTGTATGAGTTAGGTTGAGCATGGGGAGTTACGAGGGCAAGTGGAAGAATTATTAGCCAAGGGTCTGATTCGATCGAGCCTTTTCGACTGAGGTTTATCCATGTATTGTCCCAGCTTTGTTAATTCCGCCAAAGGATGGCAATTGGCGAATACGTGTGGATAATAGAGCCATTAACAAAATTACCATTCACTACCGTTTTCCAAGTTGGATCTTAAAAGCGAGTATCATCAGATACAGATTCACCAGGGTAATGAATGGAAGAAGACCTTTAAAACGCGAGAAAGATTGTTTGAATTGTGTTCTGACCACAGCACGCTATCTTAGTTGTGCCAGATTTTTCATCACCTTTTGAATTGTGTTGTGATCTAGGTTGCACATAAATGGAAACGGGACATGAAATGAGACACGAAACGGACACGGGGAAACGATATTTTGAAAAATGTAGAACACGAAACGCTACGGAAACGTTATGTAGTAGTTGTTAGTTTTTTTTTTTTTTAATAATTTCAATATTCAACCTCAAAATTCAAGCAAAAAAAAAAAAAAAGATATGCAACCTCAAAACACTAATAAACATGATATAGATAACTAAAATATCAAAATCAATTCAATCTAATAAAAACTCAAAATCTATTGTCATCACAAAATAATTATTGAAATGAAGTAATACACAAACTAAAAAACTTAAAAAAAGTTCAACAATTAAATTTTTTGAACATCACCGCTATCGATATCTATGACACTATTGTTGACATCATTGAATAACATTGCCTCCATCTCTGGCACTACAAGATATCAGTCATATTGTGGCGACATAAGTCGCTGTAGTAGACGCTGTTGTCGCGGCTGTAAGTTTACTGCCGCGACAATGTCGTTGCTAAATCTACGCCGTAACTGGACCGCACCAGTTGCAAAATTGAAGCGACTTTGTCGCCCCAATAGGTTAAGCGCTTTGTCGCGGCGACAATGTCGTTGCAGTAGGTCGAGCCTCTAGGCCATCCTCTTAGTTTTCAGGGACTGATTTGTCGTCGCAATAAGGGTCGCT
>CAVNYN010260047.1:0-11818 GCA_963692815.1 Nyctanthes arbor-tristis
GCCATGTCATGGCACACCAAAATCCTTGGTCTCTGAGGCAAATCCTCATTCAGCTTCACAGCAGCCTTGTTGAAAGGGTAATGGAACGATTCAAAGTAAGCCCGCGATTCCAATTCCTCAAGTGTTTTCAAAGGGTAAGAAATCGGTATCGCCGGCGCCAAAGGATCGAATGCCGCCGGAACTTCGCCGATTGCCCCGCTGAATCGGTTTCTTCCATGGATTTGGAGAGAAAAGAACGCAGGTTTTTTTTATGGTGGTGAAGAATTTGCCATAGTGGGTTTTTATATGGGCGCGAAGCGACATTGGAGATGGCTAACAGAGGCGAGTCCACGGAAGTTGACTCAGAAGTCATCGGACTATCTGCAAAATTTTTCCATTTTCTAACATTTTCGTAGACTTTAAGGACGTGACATTTATCATTTGCCAATAGAAATCATACAAGTGTTAAGAGTACTAACTGTTGGGTTTGTTGCAAAAAATAATCTAAAGTTGAAAAGGAAAAGGAAAGGGAAAGAAAAAGAATCCTAGGAGGAAAAGGAATCCAAATCATAAAAGGATTGTCTTGTCTTCTAAGGAAACGAAGCCTATAAATAGAGATGTTTTCTTCTTCTTTTATACACAAGTGGTACAAGCGAGCTGAGAGAAAAATTAGTGAGTCTAGCACCTTGAAGAGTTTTCTTGTAACTCTTCGTGGTTTGTTCGAAGGGTAGAAAATTAGGTGTGGTAAAACTCAGGGTGATTTTCTCGGTGTCACTTGGGTCGGGTCAGAGAGTCTTGTGAAGAAAAATAGTAGTTTATCGTCTTGGGATTTCTTTAGTTCTTTGCGGATTAGGCAAAGAGTAGAAATTGGTAGATGCGATAAAGTTTGTTATATTTTTCTTGTAATACTTGGGGGATGGGTTTTGGCGAGTGAAAATTCTATATGGTTGTAGCGAATTTAATCATATAGTGGAAAGCTTTGACAGTCCGTTAAATTCGTCTTCGTCTTTTATTTTTCTTGTCTCAATTAAATTCCTTGAACAACGATACTGCGGGAGTAATCGGGGAATTTACATTATTTTCCAACACTAACAATTATTTAACATATAAGGTGGCCCAATGGTATTATTTTCCAACTTACTTGGTGTTACAAAATATCTAATTAGATATATACAATTTAGAAATAGTATTAGGGTGTGGTATCGTGATGTAATATTAACCACTGTGCTCTTCCGATCTTTACTATCTTAGAGGACGGTTACTCGAACTTAAACTAAATAATATAACAAGAAAGTGTCTTACCGTTAGAACAAGTCCCTCAAAACTATTATCTATAATAAAAAGCAAAATATCTTACCTTATTATTATTATATGAAAATATCTAGCTTCAGGTTACCATCACTTTTTACTTAAGCTATTCGACTATAAAGCAAAATCTTGGTGAAGACAAAGGAGCAAATTCTCTTGATATGTGCAACTTACACAAAGAACGCTGAATGCTTGACAAGAGTATGACAAATGACAAGGAATAGATTAAGGTGGGTGAGAAGCGATTAATAAGTAGGGAGTTTTGGTGGAAGATAAAACTCATCCTGCTTTTGTGTAACATTCTTCCAATCACATGTTGATGTCCACAATTAATTAACCGATATTGATTATTTATTATTATGCATTCTTGTTAATCAAGAAATATTGCAATTTTACATAAATAAACTAAGCAAGTCTAAAAATTGATTGAATCAATCATATTTCGCTAAGATGTACACGTAATAAACCTCTTCCACATACCAAAAATTCTAAAGAAACAACTATTTGTTTTATTAATAAATCGATACAATTATAAATTGTAATAAACCACTAGTTTTCTTGAGAAAACACTAGTTGTTTCTTACATTTTATAACTGTATTAATACATTAACAGAATCAATGATTGGTTATGTAGATGGACTCCTTCCACATACTCTCTTTCCTATTTGAAATAGAGTATGACACGTGACATCAAATTCCTGCCATGGAGATCACGTAATTATAAAAAAAGGAGGCTAAACACTTACATTACAGGTGAATCCGAAGCTAAAATAAACAATGCAGCAGTACCTTGAAATCACCAGGAAACTCTACTTCACTGTCATGCAACAATATTGTATTTCATGTATAATTGCATGTTTATGCAACTCAAGATTAAGGTCACAGAAAATTTCAGGGCTATGATACAAATTACAAGATAATCTTAATTCTAGTTAAGGTACATGATTTCCTACCAAAACTTCAGGACGGAAAGCAAATGTTCCAGAGGAAAGGATCCATCACCAACCAATTCTGCTTGCAATTCTAATGCTCCAAAACCTAAGGCGTAACATAACAACCTCCAAAAAAACATAACATGCTGCCTTTTATCCTCATATACATCTTGTGACCTCTGCACGTCTAATTAACTTCAAAGCTTCTGGCAATGAATTTTAACCAAGCCAAATTTCAGGTTTCACCCACAGTGCTCAGTCTAAAAGTTAATATCTTCCGTTACTGCCCCGTTGCAGCTTCTCAGCACTGGTACTCTCATGCCAACCCGTCTGCATCTTCTCGACGCATTGATCGAGTTACTCTCCAGTCTCAAAGCAAATCTTCTATTCCAGTTAATTTTGCAAATTCATTTTCATCAATAGCACCCTTTTTCAGCTTCTTCAGAAGTTGATACTCCCGTGCCAACTCATCTGCATCTTCTGCAGATTGAGCAGCACGCCTCTGCTTGGCCGTTTTCTTTCTCATGACTGTCGTTGTACCATTAGTGTCAGCTTTAGACTTCCGTTTTTGTTCGTGCTCTTTTGCAGCTCTCTTTGGCTCCAAGTTTTTCTTTCTTTGTTTCTCACGAGATTTGTCCCTAGAGAAAAAAAACAATTCTAAATAAAGGTTTCACACAAGAATAAGATATCCTAGATGACAGTCAGCCTGTACCATCAGCGTGTTTGGCTAACCTTTAAACTTAATTTTACTTGTATCATAAGTCAGTCTTAAAATAATGAATTTTTTTTTATTAGTCAGAGTGCGTTATTTGTCTATAAGTAAAGATTACTTCAGAATAAGCAATTTATTTTCTTCAAAAAAAGGAAAACGAAAAAAAAGTAATATATTCTGAATATGTTTGGAAACTAAGATTACACGCTTATTTTTAAGCATAATCAAGCATACTCCCTCCGTCCCACAAAGATAGTTTAGTATACTATTTTTGCATATCCCAAAAAGATAGTCCACTCACCACATTGAACATGTATTTAATTTTTTGTTTCCATATATCCCCTAATTAATTGTATCTTGTTATTACTTTACATTAACTACCTATGCATTGGAATTACTTTCAAACAATTAATGAGACAAAGAGTATATATATGAAAAGATAAGTGTAAGATTTAATGTTCAACTATATTAACCATCGTTTCTTAATTTGTGTGAAATTAACTACCGGACTATCTTTGGGATGAAGTAATATTTAATCCATGCTTGCTTAGTAATGCATGCAGTTCAAAGTGACCATGGTAATTTTGGAGAACTCACAAAGAAATTGTATCTAAAATAATTAACCTTACAAGAACATGACATTTGTGCAGAACCAAACCCCACCCCACCCCCCACGCCCCCCCAAAAAAAAAAAAACAAATAAAAAAATGAGGAAAAAAAGAGAACCACCTAGCCTTTGTCAACTCTTAACACCATAGATCATGACCAATGCTGAACACAACATGATCCCCATCACCAAACTAGATTGATGATTTTCAGTAATTGACAAACTTTTGTGCAAAGATATCAAAAATTACTTTCCTTAGGGTGCATCTGATTTAGAAACAATAGCCAAAAGTTTCGAATTTATGACCATTGCCACATAGCTTGGAGCAGAAGTCAAGTGGGACAGGCGCATCTTCTGCAATTAATGAGATTTGAAATGAAGGGTTGTTTGCCATTTTACCGTTAAATGTGTATAAAAGCACTTGCATTTGATCAGGGGCAATATAGGCATTTGCACTTTGAATTGGTTGAAAAGTCAACATTTTCAGTCCTACTTTTCCAAGTCAAAAGGCTTGATGTGGGACCCACTAATTTTACATCCAAAATCAATTTTTGAAGTAGCAAAACCAGACGCACCCTTATTCTTTCTTTCCTTTTAAGTCTTTGACAGTTCAGGGAAGAAAAAGAAAAACAAAATATCACGAAATTGAGTGTTAATCCAGTGATAGGCAAAGACAACTTTAATTAGAAAGTAACTCTGTAAATAATCCTTACTTGTACTTGATCTCCTCCAGATTTAAATCTTCAACCGGCACAAAACCCTCGGTAGAAAGAGAGTAATGCTTTATCTCGGGCACAGAAGGAAGCTGCAATAGGCCATAACCCATGCCCAACTTCCCAATCTCAAGTTCTTTCCTCCTTCAAATAAAGAGACTGTTAGTCACAATAAAGAAGCACTAAATTTTAAAAAGAAAAATTAAAAGAAGGCTTCTCAATCAACCTGAAAATATAAGAACAATGATGCTCTTTGTATGCACGAATATAAGAAACAAAAGCTCTGAGGCCTTTCTCCATAACATCCCAATCTTTTTTTGCAGCTGATCGTATCTGAGAAATAACATTTTCAGCCATTATATTAATACATGACAAACTAGTTTTTTAGATAAAGGTATTAAATACTAATTCTGCCAATATATGATTTTAAAGCAAAAGGTGCTGCAAACAAACAAATAATGTAATAGTTTTGACAAAAATAAGCAGCAGGCTATAGGTTCTACAACTGCATGATTATACATGATCAACATAGATATCCGTGTGCGCCCCTGTGCTTGCATGAGTGCGTATATAAGAGCTTCTTCATAATCCAGATAACTAGTTCACAAAAGAAATGCGCATGTTCATGAGATTCAACTTCCCATGAGCATTGATTGCAGGAGAAATGATTTAGAAGACTGGCACAAAATTTCTTAACGCTCTTAGGACTAGGACTAGGACTGGGCATCGGTCGGCGCGGTCCGGTTTAGAGGTTGGACCACCACCAAACCGGGTCAATCGGTTTGAAAAAAATCCAAACCGATACCGAACCGGACAAAGTATTAAACCGAAACCCTCCAAGCCGAATTTGACTCGGTCGGTTCGGTTTGAACCGTCAATTTAAGAATTTAAGATATTTTAACTTACCACATAATATGTTATATATTATAATAATTATAATTATTCATTTTACACGGCTAAATGGGCAAATCAGCACCACAGCAAGTCTAATATTTCGCCTACAAATTTTTGCGCCTAACACAAGCCGTTACTTAAATGAGCCACAGCCACCTACCATCTATCATTTGAATTCCAATGTGGGACTCTTTATTTCCTTTTAACAACCCAGAATTTCTTGGTTTCTTAATTCACAACCACCACACTCTGAAGAAGACTGGAGAGAGAGAGAGAGAGAGAGAGAGAGAGAGAGAGAGAGAGAGAGAGAGAGAGAGAGAGAGAGATGGAAGAGGGCACAGCTACAGTGGAGAAATAGAGATTGATGGAGGTTGCTGCGGTGGCTTCTTCTTTAAACAATGATTTGGGCAACAATGGCTAGTTGGAGTTATAGAGTTTCTACCGACAAATATCTAATGTGAGTTTTTGGGATTCAGTTGATGAAGTGGGTAGTTGTTTTGTTGCTGTGGCAACGAGTTTTGGGGGTACATTGGTGGAATTGTTGCAGTTTGCCCTTTCCAAAGAAAAGATTTTAGCTTTTTTTTTAACAAATTTGTGGTTGAAAACTCAGTTGAAGCTAGATCTGGGTTGACTCTGAAACTGATTTCCATAACATAACCAGTTGCCATTTTCTTTCTTTGAACTAAGAAGCTTCGGGTTCAACTCGAGGCGGTTCAACTCGGTTTACACCTTCTAACCCGCTAACCCGAACCGATTCACATGCACTTCCTCTCCAACTGACCCAACCGAACCAGAAAAAGGTGAAAACCGGTCAACTCGGTCCGGTTCATCGGTTTGACTTGGTTAACTCGGTTTCGACGCCCACTCCTACTTAGGACAGTTAATAAAATTGAGTAAACTACATTACCGGTTCCTTAAAGGGAAGAGGTCAAACGAAGCTGTGTAGAATGCGGTAAATGTAAAGGATTTGTGTAACTACAGCTGGATTTAGCATATGTTCCATGTGGGAATGGAGAAGTAGAATGACTGGTGGCATAACAAGATCTCTCGCATTGCCACAGGCAAAAGTTGCATATGTGTGCACACAGCCGAGAGAGAGAGAGAGAGAGAGAGAGAGAGAGAGAGAGAGAGAGAGAGAGAAGGATATTAACATGGGTGTCTGTGAGACATCATATCTGTCTCTTCTACTATCATGGCATGAAAAAAAGTCCACGTAACTACAGGCCCAGCTTTTCTTTCAGGCATATAAAACTCTTCCCCCACCCCGCAGCCACACAAACCGAAATGCTGAGTGATACTAGCCACTCTTTTCCCTTGTCTGCACAGATTGGTGCACATAAGTATGAATTTTAGTTGAACAATGTGCGGTCTTCACCTGAGCAATAATATCAGGAGCCTCATCAGAGCATTTTCTCTCTTCAAGTGGAACTCTTCTTATCCGCAGGAACTCTACATATGCTTCCTCCTAGTTGATATATGAAAAGGATTATATTCAAGAAGTTCCAGGAATAGACCATCATAGTTATCATATCTGTAGAGTCCAAACCTTTGGCATCAAGAAAACAATGGCACTTCCTTGACGTCCCATCCTAGCAGTTCGACCAACTCTGTGTATAAAAACATTTGGGTCCTGAGGGGGGTCAAACTGCAAATAGAACACTTACAAAATTAGACGTTAAAGGTAAGAGACGTAAGGTTAGAGATTAAACGACAATAACTGCCCTCAGTTTACACTGAATTCTGACTCAAAGGTGATAGCTTACTTGTAAAATATTAAAACAATTATATCCTCTGCTGAACTATCAAATTTCCTTGCAGCCATTAAATCCTCAAACATTTTAGCATACTGGTTACATTTTTTGTAATTGTTCCTTTCTGTATATCAGAAGTAAGAAAATGCAATGGTTTGAACAAAATTGCATACATTAGATTGTTAGACTTCTGAGATCATCTTAATTGAAGAATGCTTGAGTTCCTGTACCATATCAAGGATAAAAGATGGACCACAGTAATAGCTTTCACTAAACTACCTGTACTATACAGTCAACACCAGGAATGTCAAGTCCACGAGCTGCTACATCCGTGCAAAGAAGAATGCCACTAGAAAGAGATGTAAAAGATGCTAATGCTTTTTCTCGGGCAGACTGCAATACCAAAAGTTAGGCGCAAAAAAAAAAAAAGAGGCACTTCATGGGCAACCATGGAATTTCGTGAAAATGTTCAAATTACCTGCTTCATCTTCCCATGGAGAGAGATTAAAGAAAACCCTTTCAAAGCAGAAAGACGTGGAAGTACAAGACCCCAGTAATCAACAGAGGCACAAGTCATAAAATAGATGCAAGAGTAAGGAGACCACACAACCAGATCAGCTGTCTTAAATCTGAACTCAAAACTTAATTGTAGGGGCAAATCACTTACTATAATGTCTAAGCAAACAGAAATATCTGGACTCACATTATTATTTTTTTAGTCTTGTTCTTTGTAAGGAGATCAATGAGCTGTGATGGTTTCTTGTCTGCTTCACATTCAAGATACTGCAGATGTCATAAGCATTGAGAGAGACGTAGCACAATCAGGTTCAAAAGAATCTAAAGAAATTTATAGAAACAAAGTAATAACGTCTGAATTATATTATAAATGTCAAACAATCTTAAAAATTTGTGTCTACCTCAATGTGAAGTCCTGAAGGTGTTCTTGAGGAGGCAAGTTGCTGTGAGGATGTTGAATCCTTCAATCTTTTTACTTCAGCTCGAACTTCAACCCTCACAGGATTTCTTAATCCTGCCTTCGATAGCTCTTCAACTGCCTCAGTTTGAGTAGCAGAAAAGAGACCAGTTCTGCGCAACTTAGGCAAGCGACTTATAATTGCATTTATCTGCTTCTGGAAGCCCATATCTAATAGCCTATCAGCTTCATCTAAAATCAATATCTGTACACCGACTCCCAATGTTATGTTCAGGAAAATAAACAACAGAAATGTTACTTGACATTCATAGTAAAAGGAGGTTTCTATGCATCTATAGAGAAAAGGAGAGAACACAACTCAGAAGAAAAAAAAAAAAAAAAAAAAAGAAAACAGGAAGAAATAAGTTAAGTGCAAAAACCGTCAAAATTGGCCCATAATAGAGAGGAAACAGGACAGCACCACGCAACAGTTTCTACCAGTCTCATTCAAGAAACACTGTTGTTAGCATTTAGCATGGAGAAAGAATATGAGGAAAAATCAATCTACAGAATTTTTCTCAACTGGCTACAAAATTTTTTTATTTGAAGTTTCACAAAGCTAATTGAATAAAACGAAATATCAAGCTTCCACAATTTCATGATAGCTTTTGCTCATATATTAAAGAATTCTCTGCAGCTCCAAATTCCTTGCTAAACAAAACTGATTTTCAGTAGCAACCAAATCCATTCACCATTTCCTTTTCCTCTCTGTTTATTCAAATTCGAAGTGTAGAAATGTTTATAATAAGACGTCCTAGACCTGTGCAAAATATCTAACCACCTAACGATTCCTTACCTAAGTTTATTCATTATTCAGAGTCATCCCCCTAAAAATTTTACATACTCAGACGCCAAAGGACATAAGAATCTACAAACTCTTCAGTTTACACTCTTAAAAGCCAAAAAGCTTGAAATTTAATCAATTCAAGAAAGTCAGAAAAAATTAATCACCTCAAGGTTGCGAAAGTCCAATATGTCCAAACGTTCCATGATATCATACATTCTTCCAGGAGTTCCAATCAACAAATTTACACCTTCCTCTTCTATCTGCCTTATATCAGCTTTCACTTCCACTCCTCCAACCAATTGCATTTGCCTCACATTCGACAAAGTTGAAATAAACGGCTCTGCAACCTTAAAAATCTGCGAAGACAACTCCCTTGTTGGAGAGATAATAATTCCCATCACCTGAACCATACATACAAGTAAGCTACAAAAAAGAACAACAATGTTCGATCTAAATACAATAGCAAGGACTTCTTAAGCTCGAAATGACTTCCTTTTACACTAAGAGATGATGTATTATTAAGTATGCATATGATTTAGAGTTTTCTTTGCATCCCAACGTTAGACTTGCATTACTAATACAAGCCAGTCAAACTTATTTTTTCTTTATTCAGTATATTTAGGTCTATAACTTTGGAAAAACATGAACCCACATAAGAATAAACTAAAAAGTTTTATAACATCAGAATCAATAACAGAAGCATAATTCATAAGCAAGAAGCAAGCTCAGGAAAATTCAAGCGTATACGCCAATACCTGGTGAGGTTTAGGACGGGCGGAGGACCGTCGGAGGATTTCAACTAGGGGGACAACAAAGGCAAGGGTTTTGCCAGAACCGGTGGCAGCGTCCACAGCCACATCTTTGTGGCAGCAGAGTAACGGTATCGTGGTGGCTTGAACCGGTGTGCAGAACTCGAACCCAGACGAGTTAGTGCTTCGAGGACCGGTTCCGAAAGCGGTGGGTTGAGGTCTTCCGATCTCGGGTGCTTGTTAATGCTTTGTTTGGGTTGATCTCATTTGTCATTGCGGGATTGTCAGTTTCACAGCGAATTAACCGCCCATTAAGTGCCATTGTTGCAGGATCGTCGGAGTACCAATCAACGACCGATTGAGGGCAGGGGCGTAGCCAGCACGCCGGAGTATCCCTAGCCGGACTAAAAGATCAAATACCCATTTATATAAATATTAACTTTTTAAAAAAAGTACACAAAGTCAAGTACATTATAAAAGGTGTTCGTAGTTGAACCTGAAGATTTTTTACTTTACCAAATTCATCGATAAGAGAAATCCACATCTATTTTGCTAACAAGCTCCCTTTCAATATAAATTGTCAAACTATTAGCAAGAAATTCATCATCAATTTTATTGCGAATTGCAGTCTGTACATGTTTCATCGCCAAAAATAATCACTTAGTTGTAGCTGTAGAAACACGTAAAGTTAACACGAGGCGAATTAGTCTAGTTATCATTTTGTAGTCCTCCATCCTTGTTTCCACCAGCTTTTCACATAATCTTTGTAAGGGTAAGCACTTGAAATTGATGATTAAGAACTAATTGCATCTTCTCCCCAATTGTTTTAGCATGTAGCAAGTAGCTAGGTACTTAGTAATTGTATACAATATAGTTGTCTTTGCTTTATTCCTGCTTCTTCCAATTATCTTAAGTAAGAAAAAAATGTTAATTAAATAACTAAACAAGAAAAGTGCAAGCCAGCAAATATGCAAATTGCAATCAAATTTTAGGGAGGAAAAAAAGAAAAGTAAAAACATGATTCATAAGCCAGAGAATAGGCGGATGGTAGCAAAACATTGTAAGTCTTTAACCATTCTCCATTCATGATTCAATTTCAACTCAATGACCCATTCAACAAACAACAATTCAACCAACAACCAAGACTATCAAGTGCAAACATTCAATTCCAAGTCTCAAGAAAAACAAAAGATGCAAGTTGAAAGCTTATTGACTTCCAAATTCAAAAGAAAAGTTTCATAAATCATAAATAAATTTCTAGTCGGCAAGACAGCAAGGAATGAGAAGGTCAGAGAACTAGAAATCACCTTCAAGTCGTAAGGAATGAGAACGTTGAAGAGACGAAGACAGAGCTCAAAGGTTGCCGACTCACTGTGAAGTTGCTGCCTCGCCAGTGACCAGTCGAACTCGGAATTGAATGCACGCCTGCTTGTCCGCTTCGTTGCCTCTTGCTCACTAGGGATCAGCGGACGAGAGAATTATGGATTTTGGGGGCCTCGGGTACAGGATTACAATACAGATTTCAGGGGAGGTGGGATTGTCTGGGCCATGTTTTCAACTTTTACTCCCCGGAGCCCAATTCATTCCCCCCCTAGCCCAATAGTTTAAACTTTTTTTTTTTTGGGAAAATTACATGGAGTATGGTACTTTTAAACTGATTTGCAAATATCAGGTCAATACTTTTTATTGCAAAAGTAAGGATTTTTTACATAACGTATGTCACTTTTAAGATACCATATATATATATATATATTGTTTCAAAAAAAAAATAGATACCATATATATATATATATTAGCTATAGTTTATACATGTTATTAATACTATATTTTTCACCCCGTGCGTTGCACGGGCATAACAACATTAATTAAAAGTAATTATGGCAGAAAAGAAAGATGAAGTCCCATTCGTTTTTTCAGTATAATACTAAACTTGAAAGTTTCTTTTTTTCTATTGAAGGAAAAAAATTATTCTGATTATATTTTTAATTATTTTTAATTAAAAAATAAATATTAAAGTAACTATACATTAAAAAAAGATAACATAGAATTAGCAATCAATTTTCTGTTAAACTTCCACAAAATATAATATAAGTATGATTAATTAATTTCCATGAAAACAATAGTGGGAATGTACAATTTATATAACTATGCTTACAAAAAAAAGAAAAAAAAAACCAATGAAACTATAGTCCGTCAAATTTGGTTTTTCATAGATTTAAAATATGTAAAGCAGGCTAATTCGAGAATTGTTTTTCTTTTTTCTGAAAAGATTTAATTCGAGAATTATTGAAGCATGCTTTAAAAAATTTCAAATGTTTATTATAATATTTCTAGTAAGAGTAGTATATGTGTGTATATGTGATAGATGGGGGAGAGAAAAGGAGAGAGATTCATAATTTTAATTCATATGTAA
>CAVNYN010260086.1:0-42356 GCA_963692815.1 Nyctanthes arbor-tristis
TTTTTTTTTTTTTTTTTTTTTTTTTGGGTGGGCGGGGGGTCAGCGGAGAGTGGGGGTTCATTGAACTGGTTTTCACTGAAGGTGTGTAAAGTCAAATCTACAATTATCCTAATATAATTTATAAAAGAAGCATCAAAAAAGCAAAAAGAAATTTCGAAAAGAAATGATAGTCTCAAAAATCCAATTTTGCAGACATGGAAAGAAGCAAGAATCAACCAGTGGGAAAGCTGAACAGTTAACAAAAGTACGGTATAGAATCATCCGGACCTCTTTCTAGAAATCGTGGGGAAGGCCACAAGAATTCTAGCTCCATCCCCACTATTTGTCTCACAGTCACATGCACTAACATCCTTACCAAGATCTCTATAGATTCAGTAACCTAGATTAAATTTACCAATAAAACCTTCGTTACAAAAGCCCACCATTGGAAAGACTATAAAATATTTTAGTATACGATATCATATACACATATGCATGTGTATGGCGGAGACATTACAGAAGAGAGGGGAGCCGGAACAAAAATTCAAAAAAAAGTCATATGTAAGTATTAATTTTTAAAAACATTAAAAAAACTCAAGTGAATTACAAATAGTGTTTAAAAACTCAAAACCTAGTTCATTAGGCTAAAACGTAAGCTAAATGAGACGATTTTTTTACTTTAGCAAATTTATCAATAAGAGAATCAATATCTATTTTTGCTAACAATCTTTCTGTAACATCCCGTGAAATTCCTCTATTTGAAATAGTGATATCTTCAGAATAATAATTGGTTTTGATATTCAACTATAAGTAATCGATGAATAATTTCATAATGGAATGTCTACTCGAGACATTTTATATGAATTTGAAGACATTTTTGGTTTAGTTGACGATTACTCGAATGTATGTCAATTTCTTCATAGGTGATAGAAATTTGTTACAAGAACGATTAAGTTTAATCGGGTAGTAAATTTTGAGAAGGAAAAGATTCTTAAGGTAATGATATGATGTTTCACTATTATAATCGGAAATATAAGGACTTAATTATCGAGTTTAATAGGTAAAGGGGTTACTAAGAGTTAAAGGGTAAGATCTTAGACACTTGGATCCAATAGGTTTTTTTCCACATAATTTGAATCCAAGACCCACATTTGGCGCCTTGATTAACTAAGAAGCATTCATATCCCTCCAATTTGACTCATTGCTATGGACAAGTGGGGGTCTTTGCATTGGTGGAACTCAAAGTCTTTAGGAAACAAGAATAAAAATTCGTCCATAAATTGTGCATGGCTTTGGAAACTCACAAAAGACTTTCAAAAGCTCTATTTTGTCTCTCCAAACAAGGCTTAGTTCATATACATATAGAACCCACATTCTAAAGGTTATTTTGTCTAGATATACCAAGGATTTGAGGGTGTTTTGCCATTGATTAACAAGTCTTCATTTCAAAGTTTTAAGCAAGCAAAGTGAGTAATCCATTTCTTTAGTTTATTTGCATGCATAAGTTTCAAGAAAAGGTTTGTGTTTTGATTATTGTTAAAATGATTTCTTGCATAAGAGGTGCTAGAGCCCCTCTACCTATTTTGTATTGTTTGCTTTGATTTGATCTATGTTAATCGTTATAGATTGAAAGTTTGGAAATCCGGTATAAGCAAACCGGAAGTTGTTATGAATCTATTGTGTTGCCATTACCATATTGGTATTTGTAAGGCAACGAGACGTCATGGGTAGTAGGAATTTCTAGTATTTGGGGCCCTATAATGTGATCAAAAAGATTTGTGCATCTTAAAGTTATTAAGATTGGAGCATGAAATGATTTTTATTAACCTTTGGTAAACCAAATTAATGTATTACTCACGGAGTATTTTTATACTCACCTTTTATGTGACTACTCTTTTATAGATGATCTATCGAATAATTGTTGAAAGAAAAGCCGAGGAATGGAGGATATCGCATGATGCAAGCCAGATTATGCATGTAATAGAGATTGACCTTTGGGCTTATTATAAGGATGATCCTATGTTTGTTATGTATATAGGAACCTCATATGAGTTCGAGATCTTTTGTGCCTTCTCTCTCAATCTTGTGCACAATGACAAGATTATGAGGTATAGGCCAATGTTTCTTATTTAATTAAGTATGTGTATGGAAGCCAATTTAACTAAATAAAACTTGGCTTTTGTGGAAAGTTTTGACACAAGATGTGGAATCCTAATTTTACTTGTAAGGGTTTCTCAATCTTGTGCTCGGTTTTTAATATATATATATATATATAAAGTGACTTTTATATATCGTGTTTCATGTTCTTTATACAAATACTACACTTAAAACTAATTAAGACGACAAACAATACTACTTTATCTAAGGAATAAAAGAGAGTTATTGGCAAGTCGTGCCCCTCGAGTTTGGACAAAAGTTGTGAAAAGAAATTTATAACGCTTCCGACTTCATTTAGTAATAAAACTTTAACCAATGTTTTTATTTATTGAGGGGTTTGACACTTTCTTTCAATAAAAATTTTCAAACTATCAGCAAGAAACTCATCATCCATTTTGCAAATTTCTTTTTTATACCAAAAACTCCTAATTTCCTTCTACAAAGTATAATCCACATTCCACAATATTTATAATTTACATGAGTTTCAAGTTTCAACAATTATTTCTAGCAAGATAAAAACACTTTTGGTAACAATATCAATCACTTAAATTAATTAAAGAAACACTAAATAAGTTAGCAAGTTTCAATAATTACTTAAATCATAATTTTTATTCAACTCAACCAACATACGTCATTTATGCAATTACATTATGTCATTATCTAAAGTCTAAATTTTAAATTATATATCAAGTAATGATGATTTTAGACCGGACAATACTTCCTTAAGATGAAGTCAGGAAACATAATCACTTTTTTAGAAATAGAGTTTCTGTCCACTGAATTTCCTTGCCTAAGCCTAAAGTTTCCTGTCTTCCAAGTTCCAACATCTAGTAGAAATAGAGCAACTTTCTTAAATATAGAGTCAAGTTTGAACTAATAAGCATACTTTCAATGTCTTATAGAAATATAGAATAATAGTAGTCACAATGTCTTGTAGAATAGTAGAATTATAGAAACACAATAATTTAGGGGCTAGGGCAAAATCAACTTTTGTCTTGAAAATAAAACCAATTCCCCTCATTTTCAAGCATAACTCAGGGCAAAATCAATTTAGGAATTATTGCTAGAATTTACTTGGAAAATTAGAGGAAGGAGATGCCAACCGTTGACCTGCGCTGCGCGCCTGTGCCGCCCTTCCCGTCGGCGGACCTCCGACCGCAGTTTACCACCTGACCGCCACCGGAGCTGGAATTTGAGGGACAATTTAACAAGGGTTAAGAGAACCGAACTGAAGAATCAGAGAGCAGAACGCCATAACATAACTGAAGAACCAAGAATCGACAATTGAAATTCTAGGCTTTGGCCTTTTTTCCCCCTCTCCCTTGAGCTTTCTTGGGCTAAAATTTCTTGCCCTCCGAGTGCAAAGCATTATAAAAAACATTTTCTTTACCTGGTATTGGGTCGAGACTGGGGTAGGCCGGGTCCCAGTATGACCCCTTGTCTCCTCCATACCGTTTTCCGACTTCTTTCACCGGCGAGTTCGACGACAAACCCAACCCCACAAGAGTCCTTATCAAATGAAGGATCGTACAGCCCAAGCGGCTTCTCAGGCAGCCGTGACAAAGCATTCTTAATGGAGCTTCGGCACCCGGCCAGACAACACTGAAACAATCAGGCTAGCTCTAAATTTGACCCTAAAATAAATATAGAAAACTCCCAAAAGGGGAATCAACTTGACGAAAGAGGGGAGTTGAGAGAGAGAGAGAGAGAGAGAGAGAGAGTGTGTGTGTGTGTGTGTGTGTGAGTGGCTTCAAGAACAACCGAGAAGAACAAGTTCTATGGTTGACAACAAAAAATAATTGTAGATAATTTAGGGGCATTTTTTAAAGGAGTAGTGATATGTTTTGATTTGGGGAGGGGGAACCATAGTTCAATTAATTTTTAATTAAATAAAAAAACTAGTAATAAATATAAATAAATAAACAACCTATCATGTTATTTGCATGTGTTAAAAAGAAAATCAATTATATAAAATTAGTTGTATTTGAAAAATACAAATGCTATAAGTTTAAGATAAGTTAACTAGTTTTTTTTGCTTAATCTTATTTTTATCTATTATTATTAACTATTTATATACACGTGCGTTGCACGGAATAGAATGATTGGCAAAAAAAAATGTGTAGTGATTTGAAAAACTAAATAATCATAATTTTATTGCGTACTATTCACTCATATACATGTGTTACTAATATACGTAAATATAATCAAATTGAAACATTCATCAAATTGAAACATTCTAATATGCAAAAATCACTATTTATGTATATTAGTAACACATGTATATGAGTGAACAGTAAATAATAAAATTATGATTATTTAGTTTTTCAAATCACTATGCGTTTTTTTTTTGCAAATTATTCTATTCAGTGTAACAAACGGGTATACAGCTAGTGTAACTAATGGATAAGTATTACTTTTTTTTGAAGAGAATAGATAAGTATTATTATTATAAATGAAAAAAATAAAAGAAGTATATAAAAGTAGGATATTTGTTTTGACGGAAAAACTTGCATAGGACCACTATTATAATTTAATATATATATAAAAGTTAAAGATAAGATAAAATAACTTTTAGATATGGATTTTTAGGCCTAGTTTATTTTCTTTTATTTTCACCTGTGATCACTTTTGAACACTCATGATCATACTATGTGCTATTCATGCAATTTCAAAACGAGGCATGAAAAACAAAGTATATATGTAATAAGCATGGTAATGTGTCATATAAAGCGCATTTGTTAGAATACTTTATTTGCCTGTATTTTGCATAAAAGAGAAATGTGGATGAACAAATGGTAACATCGATTAATGTGAGACTAATGTATCAACAACAATAAAAGAATAGGGACTTGACTTATCGGAAACAATTTGGTCATTAACTAATAGTTGAAGGACTAATGTGCAGTTTCTCATTAACCAGAGGGTAGTGGAAAGTGGGGAGAAGAAAGCATGGAATTTCGATTCAGATAGCAGTGTCAAAATCTCAATTATAAAGCTAGCGATTTCGATTCGGTAGAAGAGGACAACAAAAAATGGAGAAAATGATATTGATCAGATCGTTGTGTCGCTCGATTTGCCGAAGATCTCAAGTTTTCTCCCCCTTATCCGCCGCCTCCGCCACCTCCGCCGTCAACCACCACATCCGCCGCCTCCATGTCTCTTCCCCTTCGCTCCCCACCTCTTCTCATGACCGTCAACCCTATGGTATGTACTTTCCTGCCAATACTTGTTTATTTATTTATCAACTTCATCCTATGATAATAATAATTACAAACATAGGTTTCTCGTTTCCATAAGTCAGATAAGCTATGTTAATTATAATCTCGCGATATAGCTGAGCTCTTTTCTGCTTCTGTTGTTTAGTTTGGTCTTTGTTGAAGCTTTTCTGATACGTTTGATTGATGTCAAGAATCTTAAGCTTGCTAACAGGTTGGCCTAACATGAATGGTTGATTTTCTTGACTTCATTTTTAGTTCCAAATATGATAAGTGATAAAAAAAAGTAACTTGATATTAGTTCTAATAACTTGGTTCTTTTTACAAAAAATATTGCTGACTTCGAAGATACAAAGATATTCAAGGCAAATAAAATACTTTCCATTTCTAATCTGCTGGTGGTATATTGTCTGCAATGGGTACAAAGTATGGTCTCTTCATACTTAATACTTGTTATTTCCTAGGAAACCCAAATAGTTTAGCAACACACATTGGGAGTACACGTTCGTTTAGCCAAGATGTTTCCCATATACCTGTCATAAAAGACCCAGAGATTGAGCGGGCGTTCAAGGACTTAATGGCCACAAATTGGGATGAGCTCCCACCAGCCGTAGTCCATGATGTAAAAAATGCATTGTCCATGAACACTGATGATAAAGCTTCCCAGGAAGCCCTGGCCAATGTTTTCCGAGCAGCAGAGGCAGTTGAAGAGTTTACAGGTATTCTCATGTCGCTGAAGATGGATATGGATGATGCCATTGGGGCTAGTGGCGAGGTAATATGAATTCTGATGCTTCTATATATCCAATTCTTTTCATTGGCTGCTGATGTAACAATTAACAATTTGGCAGAATGTGAAACCTATGCCAGAAGAATATGTGAAGGCAATGCGTACAATCTTTGACAAATATGCTGCATATTTGGGTGCATTTGGTCCAGAGGAGAACTATTTGAAGAAGAAAGTGGAGAATGAGTTGGGGACAAAGATGATATACTTGAAAATGAGGTGCAGTGGACTCGATTCTGAGTGGGGAAAGGTATGATTCATATCGCAAAACTATATTATGTGGCGATGTGCATAGTTAGCTGTGCTGGAAAGTTCCACAACTTTTACCTCAGATGTTGCTCAAAAATATCTTATCTACAACAGTTTAGGACAAAATAGTAAACAGATTCTACTTATGCCTCGTCCGAAAGATGAATTATGCTTGGGCAGTGGGATATACCTGGCATCCCAATTTTATTACTTTTCTCAGCAAACTTATTACATCTCTTTTCACGTTAAGCTTTTGCTTTGCTACTGTAACAAGATTTTTCAGCAATTGCAGTTGCTTTATTCACTACTGTGATTGAAATCCTGCAACCGATTTAAATGTTTGTTGTTTCCATTTTTCCTCATCCTTAGTTTGCTTTATTGCAGGTTACTGTCCTTGGAACTTCAGGAATCTCTGGTTCTTATGTTGAGCAGAGAGCTTAGATTTGGATAGATGGTTGAACAAAATTTTTTAACCCTCATGTTTTTTACATGCGGAAGAATTTCAGAACCATTCAAGTTCCCTACAAGTTTACTTCTGCTAGCCAGTTTGGTTCTTATTCTCCTCTTTTGTCATCATGTAAGCTGAAACTCTGTTCAGGTAGGAATAATGATGGTGCCAGCAAACTTGAAAAATTGAAGTTCCCTGTGCTGTAGTTTTTCTGAATTTTGTGTAACTTGGATTTCAGGCTTCTTTTATGTTTTTTATATTCATGCCTTTAATAATAGATTGTTGGTTCAGTTGGAACATCAACATATCGTTATCAATTGTCGCTTCAGTTTGTATCGTTTCTCTGCTTTTGTGAATGTTTGCTATGGATTTTGCATTAATAAATGGAGTCCTGTTCTTGCTTTCTTATTGCATTTTGTTTTATATTTTTAATGGATCAGTCAATGTTGCATTTCTCAGCACTTACAAAGACTAAATCTTAGGTCTTGAGTTTGAGATTTCAAGATCAAATTCTGTGTTTACTTTTTCTCTCTATCTGAGATCAAATATTCAGTGGTTCATTTTCCTTTAGAACTTTTGTTCATATTGCCCCATTTGTAAATATCTTCATTTCTCTTATTAGTCTAGAAAAGCTTGATAGTGTGTGAAGATGAAATCTTGAC
Organism: Nyctanthes arbor-tristis; assembly: GCA_963692815.1. Classification (NCBI taxonomy): domain Eukaryota; kingdom Viridiplantae; phylum Streptophyta; class Magnoliopsida; order Lamiales; family Oleaceae; genus Nyctanthes; species Nyctanthes arbor-tristis. Next base: position 7,498 of record CAVNYN010260086.1, read on the forward strand.
AAAAAAATGTGAGGAAAATGCATTATTCATCTTGAAGGGGAAAAAATTGACTGCACATTCTTATGTAGATAGGCAAGAATTTGTATGTAATTGTTTCTTTATTTTAGCAAATTCTGGATTCATAAACAGAGACTAGAGTTATGATGCTGCCATCAATGTAACTTCACCATTCTGGCACTCTTCCGCCATGACCAAGAATCAGATGGGGACTTGGGCAGAGGAGGCAGAAGCAAGGCCTTCCTACAAAGTCCAAATGGCCAGCCTTCACAGTTACAGAACTCCTGAATAATTGAGCATCTGCGAGTATCTTTGAAGTCTATTCTGCTTAAGCTGTCAATCCTGCTTAAGCTTGAACAACGGGAAAAACATGTTTTGACAGAGAGAAAATCATTGAAACTAGAAGCACTTGAACACCGGGAAAGATGGCTGCCAATAGAGAAAAATTCATCTGTGTCTTCATTTTTTCTTCTCTTTCACTGACTTTGAGGTAACGAATAAATCTCCTCTCCTTGGAGAGAGTGCCCAGTTGAAACTATCAATTGCAGTGCTTGACTTGCGTTTGCATTTAGACTCCATGTACTTACTTATGATTGCTGACACAAACACCTGATCCAAACAATTTCCCAGAAAAGAATGGATTAGCAGAAGAATATGTTGTGTCAAAAGGAGAGAGTTTAAGGTTTTGTGAGCACTTCCTCTTCCTCATTATAATCACTGTCTGGCTGTTCTTCATGTTGTGGTTGTTGGGGATTCCAAGTAGAGATCCTTCCTCGGAAAGATTGGCATTTGGCAAATGCATCCTTGAGGGCTGAGGCAAGGAATTTGCATCTTTTGGGGGGATTTGGTGGCTCTTCATGATGGAAAATGCCCATCTTAGAGAGAAGTTTGGATAATTGGGTGGCAAATTTGTTGGTTGTTTGTTTGAGAAGAGAAGATGTTAAGAACTAAATATTTGTATGTTGTGAATTGTGTGACAGTGGCCTCCTATCCACTTCCATATTCTGCACTTTTACCTTAGGGGTGAAGATAAAGTTACTGAGAAGTGAAAGCTTACCAGAAACATTTCACATCTATGCTTCGACTGCTTGCTAATTCTACATTTTGGATGAGATTCGTAGCGACATTGATCGTTATGTTAATGAAAAAGTCTCGGTGACCATCTTGCGCAATGAGCCGTGAAAGAGTTTGGACGAACAACAGTTCATTAAGTGCAATATATATCTCTAGTCATATTTGCATTTGTTACAGTTCACGTTGCATCATTTTAGGTTCAGGTTCATCCTTAAGTTATGGCATCCTTAAGTTATGGCAAAAGATGACATGTTACCTAACAAGCTAATGACTCCTAGTAATTTGCCGAATGTGTTATGAAATCCAAGAAAGAAAAAATTCTTACCAACCAAAGAGAGTATGATATAGAATGTCTTTTTGCGTGAAATTGAGGTTTTGTTCAAGTGAAGGCGACAGAACTTTGATTTGAGAGGTTTATTGCCTCTGCCATATCCTTATAGTCAGGTTGCTCGTTTTGAGTAGTGGTTCGAATTGTACCGTAATAGTTAAATGCTCACATCCCAATTGGGGACTAACTAAATTCTACAATGGTAATTGGTTTATTTGGTTTTTTAAAGAATATGAACAGAGAGAAGGTAGAACGTTAAAAGTGGAGGACCAGCGGCAATATACTCCTCCATAAATAAATAAATAAGGAAAAGAAAGGAAAGAAATATTCATTATCTTCAAATCCCATCTCAATGATTCTCGGCAAAAATCATAGTCTGCCTAAACAAAGCACTCATAACCTTCATTTTTGTTTCATTCTTCATGAAACTGGAAGGAACATAATAGCTGAGTAAGGAGCACGCAATATATATGAGCAAAACAAAAACCCAACTCTTTCAGGATATTATTACTTGTCCAGTTACCCTGCCAAAATCCAACATACACATTCACAGCCATTCACAGTTGGAGGTTTTTAGCAGTTTTGCCCGGCAAGTCAAACTTTGGAGATGGCCTGATACCCCCTGAATTCCAGTTTGGTTAGCAGTTTTTTGAAGTTGATGGACCCATTGCACAGAACTATGCTGGTCCATGGAGAGCAGAAGAGGCAATTCTCATGTAAAGATCCTCTTTCTTTACAATTTCTGTGCTCGCTGTCGTTCAGTAAGATGTTTTTAGCTTCTTGTTTTCCAGTACTTTGCAAGACAAAGCTGAGATTATGGGAATGAAAAAGGATTTTGGTTTGGGTTTGAAAGGGAGTTCCCATTTAGAGTGAATAACCAAAAAGAGTTACGCCAAGAAAATCTTTATTTATTTATTTATCTATCTTTTGAAATGGACGCCAAGAAGAATTGGAAAGAACAGAATGAGAGAGAAGCATGACTAAAAGCCAGCAGTATACCAAATTAAGAAGTATTGGATGTACCAATTGAATCCATTGAGGAATTGCGAATCTGCTGAGATGTAAGAGAAATAAGAGACTGAAGCTTGGCAACAGCAGAAGTCTTATCAGGCGGGCACTTGGACAGTGCAACATTTAGTGAGCTGACAGCCTCATCAAGCTTCCCAGCAGCCATAGATGCTAACCCTGCCTTGTAAGCTTCATCAGCCATTCGAGCGTCATATTGTGGATTCAACTTTCCATCAGGGCTAATGGTCTTTGAGACAGAATGAGATCGAGACTTTAAGAAAGCAGTAGCACGCTTGTACTCAAGGGCAGTAACCGCAGAATTAATGTCAGCCATAAGTGCCTCAGGTGACGTTGAGATGGTCTTAACACCATCAAACATATTCCAGCAAGGTTTTTCTTCTCCAGAACCCATTTCTGTATTTCTGCTAAGTTAGCTAATTATCATAAAACCAGGATGTTGAGACACGTGATGGCACACTCTAGCTTTTCAGGAACCCCTTTTCCCATGATACAAGTACACTGGAAAGGAAATAAATGTCAAGCTTTGAATTCCATGTTGAACGCTAGGGGAAGTTTTCCATTAATCCAGTCCTGCAAAATTACTTCTTCTAGACAATAAGGTTAGTTAACTTCATCAAATAGCAAGAATAAAGCATTTAACTGCTTGTTACAGAAACAGTATACTCATACACAAACGGTGTCTAGCAGAATTAGAATGCCTATTCTTCAGTATGCATACGGTAAATCAGAGTTGAAGGGGAACATTCAAAATTCATAAAGCACAAGCAGCTAAACAGGTATGGCAATGAGCTTTAAGAAGTTGAAAACCAAATGTTGAAGAAATTGCCTCGTTAGATAGTTGTCTAAGTAGAATAATAATTACAAAAACTAGCAACACAGGTAGCAATTTTGTCTCCGCCTTTAAAACAGAGGATGGTTGTACTCAACCTTTCACAGTTTGTGAACCCCCATATGTGCCTTTCCATCCAAAAGGTCATTCAAAAGCCAGCTTTTATACCAATCAGTTATATTCCAATAAAAATTATTTATATACCCTTATATTCCAATAAAAATTATATAACAAGAAAAACCTACAGAAAGGAAGGATAAGAGGAAAAGACTGAGAAATGTCAGCGACTTAGTTCCACTACCAAACCTATCGCCAGTCCTAACAACCAATTTGCTAATTACAAAACTTTCTCAGAAAAAACCTCCCTGCAACACACAAAATAAACAATTAATTCTAGCTTAAAACAGTTGTAGGTCTCCAGAATGTAAGGATTTCCCAGTGGTAGAATGGAGGTTTCTGTTCTGGACTTCACACAAATAATTCTGCTTATAAGGCCTGAAAAATTTCGATGTTTCAAGAAGTTATTTTCATTTCTCTTTTCTTTTAGAGAAGGTCTGTCATAAAACATGATTACAATAAATGGCATAACAGATATGTTTTCACAAAAAAAAAAAAAAAAAATATTTTTTTGAAGGATTTTTTAATGAAATTGTCTTTTAACAATTTTTGGTTTTGAACGTTGGAATTGACTTGTTGACCAAAATGTAGGTTGCAGGACTGCACTTTTTCCCTAATAATAATTAAGCAACTATAACGTTAAGTTAAACCATGAAGCAACTCCATTCAATGCAATTAAAATAAAATAAAATAAATAAAAAAGGAAATGTAAATGTAAATCCCTCTCACCTTCATTTAAGGAAATATTGCATATTTGGAGGGAAAGGGATACAATATTACAAAGAAAACCTAGCTTGTGATTTAGACAAATTCCTCTACAACAGCTAGGAACATTACCCAAAGATCAACTTGTATATATTGATCATTTCTTTCACAAAAGTAATGGATGTGGGACTCGAATACTGGTGCCTATTCTGAGGGCACAAATAACAAGTGACAAAGTAATTCAAGAAATGAAGAAAGTATCAAACCCACAATAGAAAAACGCAGTTAAATTCCATTATCATCATAGATTAACATGCAAATGGGTTCTTTCTTATCGTGGTGGATGAGTTTCCCACCGCATTGTTGAGACCCAAGAGTAGAAAGATCAAAAGGCCAAAGCTAAATGAGAGTAAAAATGTAATTTTTAAAAATGTTGGCGTTAAATTGATGGAAAAAACCCAACCACCGAGTAACAATTTAGGAAAAACTAAAAAATTTTATACGAAGAGGACATCAGACGCAAGAATGTTCTTCAAAAATCGCATTAATATGATAAAATGGTTGCAGGTAGAGAGTCGATAAACGAAGAAGGTGAGAGAAGATGAACCTGATAATTGGAGCTGATTTTCATTTTTCATCTCAAAAATTGGTTGAATTCGGTGATAATTGATTGTCGCAGTACGTCCGCACCTATGCTTAAATGTTTTGGGAAATTTGCTACTCCGGTTCCCATATTTTGGAAAATACGTCATTTAGGTCTCCATTTAATTCTTTTCGGCAGATACATCCCCACTCGAACCGAACTATGTACTTAGGGTCCCCTTTTGAATTTTACGTCTACGTGTGTGTTCCACCATCAAGAAGCACGCGCACCGCATATGGTCATCCCTCCAAGGTTATTTTGTGAGTTTGAGCCTTTTTCTATTAACATTGCTTTTAATCAGGGCAAAGTGAGCACTCGATAAAAATGTAGATCAAAACAATTTGTGTATGAAACTTTTGCCATGAATCTATTTGAATAATGTTAATCATCACCATTCTACGCGTGACAGTGCAGTGACATCCATTGTCAACGTGGTTCAGACAGAGTTGAAGGTGGAAAAATGTCTGGTAAAGAAGGATGTTTTATGTTAATTACCTTTCGAAGAATTTCTATTACATGAACACGCAAAAGCTTTAATCATGTCTTCACTACACATCTATATAACCCTTTATCCTTGGCACTGAACTTTCCAACTTAAAACCATTGGTGCCGGCACAAGGAATTAACTAGGTTCTGATACAGCAGAATCCAATGCTCCAGTGTTTACAAGATTACACAGTAATAACTGGGAAATGAGAACTTCCAGCATAGAGATAGTACGGTTTGTAACTTCTCTTCGAGCCTTTCTGCCTTACCGCCTATTTGTTAGTAGAATATCTCATACACTGACCACACCCGCTACCCATGGAACAATTAATGGCACATTTGGATGTGCTTTTCTATATGATTCAGAATACCGGTCCTTGAAACTCAATCTAGGTTTCTCCGACTGCAAATGATAACCAAAGCAAGGAAGGTTTACTTTCTATATATTGTGACTAACGAGATAAATGAGTATAGACCAGATAAAAAAACATCAACTTTGTGAAAGTTTGTGAGTAGGCTTACATATTTCAGCCAGCATTCTTGATTTTTGTGTTCATATTTATCTGGAGAGTGGCAACCAGTCTCAGATGGGCAATACACCCATATATTGCATCTTTTTTCACCTGGTTTGGGATGTTTGGCTTGATTCAAACAGGCCATACAACAATCGTATGCAGACTCTTTATGGTGGGTAAGGCCCCACCTCACAGCATCACCGCCATAGTCTGTATGAAGTTCGGCATGGCATTCAATAGGGAGCTGTCTGCCCGGTAAGATTCGACTGTCTGGAAAGACAGATATTATCTCAGTATAATTAGAAGTGCATCTCAAATCCAAACACTAACAAGACCAGGAAGATGGTAAAGGAAAGAAAGTGCCTAATAGTAAAATGGGCAGGTGATACATAATAAATAATTTTTCACTAAGAAAAACACTGCTTTCGTTACCAAACTCCTCTTCACCCTCAGGTTTATCATCATGTTCTCTATTGATGATTTCAACCGGAACCCAGAGGCCAATTTGTTCTGATATTTCGGGCCAATCAGAATCCAGAGCTCTTGCAATAAGACCTGCCAATGCATTGAGTTAAACTTGACATCATAACAACATAATCCTGATACCATAATCGTACAAAGAGAAAAATATGTCATATAGAAGTTACTGTTACCGGATTCTTCAGGCAGAATTGTTGTATTTAAGGTTTTTCCATGAACAAGTCTCTTCACTTCTTTTAGTTTTTCTTTCCGCCATCTTTCTAGTTCCTCTTTACAAATAGAAGCAAATGTTAGAAAAGAAACAGATTGAATAAAAAGACGTACCCAATAAAATTGTATATGAAGATGCAACACAGACGAAAAAATAGTCACAATGATACTAGTCTGTATGTATCCTCTTGATCATCTCAGCTGTAATCCGATATAGCATAAGAGCGAGCAAATATCCACACGAATATATTTTATCATTCCATCCTGCCTTCAACTCATTCAGAAGAAATTACCGTATGAATCTTGTAAATGCAGCTAAAGTTTCTAGAAAAAGTCAGCTATTTACATATATAAAAAAACGAGAACTGCACGAACCAAATCACTTCTGATATTATGCTCCATCCATGACGAACTAACACTTTAAGCTAAATTTCTACTCATTTAAGTTGAAGGATCATTCTGAAAGAAATCCGTTGTAAAAAACAAATCAAATAGACCTAATAAACAGCCTTATCCCATGCTATGCATGTGATTAGCACAATAATACAGACATGATGGATGGCATAACTGAAACCCTAGCACACATAACTCAAAAGCATTCATAACAGGTTAAGCCCTCCCGGATTTTGGATTACAATACATAACAAGCAATAATCTCCATATATCCTTCAAGTTGGATGATACTAAATTAATTTGAATCATGAGATAAAGATCCATTATAAATCCTTACCTTAGAAGATAATAATTTCATTTTATACTTCCTGAACCCTAACCTGATCAATATAGAGATTAGTTATAGGACAGCGACACAAAGTACTACTATTCATGTATCCCACTGATTACAAGAATCAGCTCTAAGTTATTATGAGTCATATTCAGTTTCTAGGGCCAGTTGGAAGCTATTCGGTGTACAATACATGTTAGAATTAACAAATAGGAAAAATGGCATGTTCAAACTCTTCCACAATTACTCCAAATTAAAATCCTGAACATAAAAGTATGAATCTAGTAATTAGATTGAAATGAACTATGAATCTAGTAATTAGATTGAAATGAACTACAAGTTCCATAGGAGACAAACAACACTGACACATTATTCAAGGCTTGAGATATACCCAAAAAAGGGAAAACAAAAAATAGAACAGAGATTCACAGCAGCTTATGTAAAGATGCATCAACAAATACCCAGAGAGGCAACTTTCCCCAACAGCAATACTCATACAATAATCTTTGAAAATGAAATTGAAAGGTGGATTTGAAAAGCTATTAGTAAAAGTAGATCATCTAAATAAAACTAAACTGCAAGGTAACTTCTTGAAAGTAAGATTACTTTAAACATTTGCAACTGTAAAGAAATAGTCCATTCGATTTTGAGGATAGAAGCTTTTACAGAACGTGAGAAACTGGAACAGAGAAAAATACCCATATCTACTAACAGACCCACACCCCCCACCCTAACACACACACACACACTCTCTCTCTCTCTCTCTCTCTCTCTCTCTCTGAAAAGAAAAAAAAATGTGAAAAGGAGAAATACAGAGCAGTTGCATTAAAAGAATTCCTAAGTATGAAAATCTGCAAGGTGAGAGAACTCCCTTTGACATAGAATAATTTGAAACATGTATAACAATCACAGACAAGCGGCCAAGCCTTATATTGAAGATAAATACCATAGTACGCATCACGATGAGAGGATAGGTTAAGGTATATCATCCTCCTTTAAGACAGTAACTGAACTTCTTTAATTACTAGTTGGACCAACTTTACACTTCGGATGCTTTATTTATGAGGTTTTCAATAGATATAAATGGAAGTCATGTTCTTATGTAATATCATGATGTGTAAGAACGTATTTAATTTGGTGTTAAAAGCATTTAAATATGGAAATCAATTCAAAAGTATCACAATATTTTGTAGGAAAAACAAATAATTTATTCAAGGATGCATCATACCTTTTTTCTATTGTAGCTTGATATTCAACAAATATAACCAATTAACTTAAAACAGCTACAACTTGTATGCATGCTTTTTAAGCTTGCTTATGATAGTTATAAAACTCAAGAGACCCAAAGAAGCAGAGTGGAACATTGAAGAGTCGGGAAAAACCTCCTAATTATTTCTATATTGAACCTTGCATATATAAGAGTTTGGAATCGAATCTCCTTAGAAAGATCTGTTGTCTCATGGTAGCCGACTCCAGTTCCCTTATGAAACTTTAATTAATGGGTTTGCCATAAAGTGTGTATTTTCCATAAAGAAAACAGATCTCCGGGAGTTATTTGTTCAATCAAAGAAAAATTGACTGGATTCTCCCAATAACTAAAAAGTGTAGCATGACTGGATCTAACTTGGGTTCAAAGTGCTAGAGGCTATTGGAAACAGAGAGATTCTGTTCTAATTTTTCGACTTGAAACCAATTAGAATTCATTCATCATATTGTACTTCAATGCAAGGAAGGATAGCTACAAAAGTACATGGGTCACCATGTCATATTTTTGCATCTATTTCAAATTGAAGCTAATTTGTTTAAGTCATTATCACTTGAATTCACAGTTACACTTGCTTAATTATTACTTCATCATCACAAATTGTAAGTTTTGCATCAACCTAGTAGCATTTATATGCTATAACTACACCCAGCACTTTTCTAACATTTTTCAAAAGTATTAATTGTTTAATTGTCAATCATGATCTTCCACTTAAAACATATTTACGGACCTTTTGGATAAAGTTGAATCTCTATACAATGGTACATTGTAAAAACATAACTCTAAAAATCAGCAATGTCAACAGGCAAAAAAAACCTTAAAAGAGCATGTAACTGAACTAAATTTTGAAATCAAAGGTGTATCCACCTTGTTGAATCGTTGCATTAGCACCTGCGTTCAAGTTACTTAACCTGGCTAGGATCTCATCTACAAACTTCTGTTTCAAGTGCTGTGGCAGCTCCACCAACCTTTCTTCTTTTAAAAAGCCTTTCTTTAGTTGTCTTACCTTCAATGGCAAACACATTATTCCTTATCAGTTGCAGAAGAAAACTACTATTTACCAACAATAATTCCCACTACCAAACAAGGGATCTTACCAAATTAATGAGTTCTGTAGGTTCTGATGCCTTTCGTATTTGATTAAATTCCTCCATTTTCCTAATCTGATTGGAGGTGTATTTAAATTCTGCAAACACGAAACACCATTTTCGGAGTGCGCTAAAAAAATACAAACAATAAAGTTTCAAGTAAAAGAACCAAAAATTCAAAAAATCTTCAGCAAATTCATTGTAACATAGTTCAGTGTCTAGCTGAAGCATTGGAGTGTGGTGATTTAAAGCAAGCAAATTAGCAAAAGACCATCCAGGGTAGGAATGCACACTTCCATATATTCCAGTAAAAATAAAAATCCCCGGGTACATTAAGAAAACTAAAATCATAAATTTGTCATCAAGAATCAAACAAAAACAAGCTTTCAGCACTCAGAGTACAACCCGAAGCCTGAATTTTCAGCATATCAGCCATTACACTTACAAAAAACGATAATCCAGAATCCAATTAGATTCTGAAATTATCCCAAAGTAACAAGCGGAGCTGAGATATGACAAAATCATTAAAAAAATAAAATCTTTTAACAAGCTCTTACTTGTCTGAGAATCATTGAAGGGGTACATATAAAGAGAAGTGTACAGAGTACGAAGTACATAGAGAGCAACGAATATGTTGATTGTACAAATAACAAGTGTTGTCCTCTTGTATGAACACCATTTGCCTCTCCCATTACGGCTCCACTCTCCTCTCGCCATCTCCCTCCCCTCACTGGCTCACTTCCTCAACTTCTAATCTCCATCCCATCCTAACTTCCATCTCTCTAATCTTATGTCTCAATATTATCTACCAAAAATGCATGTTTCTGGGTTTTGTGAGTCTTTTTTTCGAATTTGTTATAAAGAAAGCGATGAGGAGAAATATTCTCTGGAGAATTTCTTATGGATTTAAATTGGAAGAAGGGATCTATCGTATCAATGGGGTTCTCTTTAATCTGGATTGGAATCGTATTAAAGGAATGTGAATCTATAAATTATGGAAGAAGTGTTTCTTTTTTTATTTTTTTTATTTTTTAATAATTATCTTTGTACGTATTCTTGTTGAAGATGTGTTACTATTTTGGCGTAGGTGGAGCAAGTTTTGTGGCTTCTAACGTTGCCATTTTCATAAATTACTACGTGGATATTCTATAATATATTTATATTTATGTGACACATTAACATTGGTCTGCCGATTTTAGCATATTGGATTAGAGAAATCATCACTATAACATATATTAAAGTAGTCAATGGGAATGCAACGTTAACCGGTGCTAATGTGTTATCATCATCATTACTGACCCTGATGTGGTGACGTGTACTGGTAAGACAAATTTTCATGTTTAATGAGTCTCGTTCTCGGTAGTTTTATTTTAAATCAAAAATTAGTTAACAAATCAAATTTTAATATCAATTATATATTTTTCACACAAAAAAATACAATATCTAATAATTTTCTTTAAATCTCTACTACACATATTAAATTTTATATAAAACTTCATAGAACGAGCTGGGAGGCAATCAAATAGTGTTGCAAAGTCATGGAAATCACAAATATGCAGTTTATCCACATAAATTATGAGCAAAAGAAGAGCCCTCGAATGGCAATAGAGACAGTCAGTATCGTGTAGAGTCAATCTCACTCATCTTATTTGACTATATTAATATATCTAGACTAAAAAAGGGAAATCCTAATATGTAGAGTCAACTTTTATGTTTCACTAACCTCTAACAAACTTAAGACTCATAAAATGAAAAGCCACATCACTGCATTAATTATTTATTTATATATCTAACAACCTTTGTGGTCACATTGGATTCTTTTGGTTGATTGGAAAATGGCTACTATTTTCCTTGATTAATTCATTAATTAAGTACTTACAAAGTTCCCGTTTGATAATGAATGAATTATAATTACTTCTAATTATAAAACCTGCCCAATATATTTATAATTGAAAGTAACTATAACCAATTATAATTGGTTGCCAATTATTTTGTAAGTACAATTATAATTTGTGTTACAAGTAATAAAATTACATTCAAATGAAGTCGAATGCAATAATAATGTTAGAAAAAAATTCACACAACTCCTTATTGATAGGAACTAAACAGTAGGTCGTGTCATACGTCTGTATGACTGCATTTATGCGTCCCACATTAATAATGCGGGACAATGTGACCTGCTGTGTCAATTGATCTGGTATGTCTAGATGCACGGCATATAAGTTGACACTATTTGTAACTCCAAACTTCTTATCTTATATCATCACATACTAGCAATGGCCATTGGTAATTAAAGATGGCAATTTTAGCCCTAAAACCTGAAACCCACGGGTACCTAGGGATGCATAACTAGTAGGGAGGCTCGGGCGGCCCGTGGCCCGGCCTGCAAAAAGCCCGAGCCCGAGATCGGAAGAGCACACGAAATTCTAGGGCAAGCTCGAGTTGGGCCGGCCTGTAATTATGGGCCTAACAAGCCAAGCCGAGCCAGACCGTGTCAAACTTAGGTAGGAAAGAAATAAATTAAACTAAAATAGGAAGAAAATTAAAAAAAAAGCCAGCCGGCTAGGCTCGGAAAAAGCCCGAGTCAAAGCTCGGGTCGAGTCTAATTTTCATAGCCGAGCCAAGTCGAGTCAGGCTTTGGCTCTTGCTTTTTCGGCTCGGGACCAAAAAAGCCTGAGCGGAGCTCGAGCCCAAATGTTGGCGAGCCGAGTGGCTCGTTGACATCCCTAAGGGTACCCGCCCTGCCCTGTTCAGTAATAGGATAGATATAGGGTGAAAGTGTTTGGCCCGAAAGCCTAACGGGGAGGACCGGGGATGGGTAATGGTCACCCCACCCGTTGACCCGATTATTTTTCTTTATTTATTGTTTTAATAAAAAATTTTGTAGAAGAACTCATAGAAGATTTGAACTTGTGACAATTGAATTTAGCTCACAAGTCTTAAAAGAATGTTTACTTGTAATATTTGAACTTCTAATATTTGGTATGTTGTTGAATGCTGTTTGATTTTTTGAACTTTATAGTTGATGATTTGGTTGTAATCAAAATTAAAAATGTTATGTTTAAACTATTTATGATTCAATATTTGATTATTGTGCATAATTTTGATGTGTTAAAAAATAAAATTGTCTCATATATCAATTTTATTAAAATTTTTGTATGTATTTTTATTTAAAAAGCACAACCCCTTTTTTTTGTCAATCATTTGCCCAACAAAACGCAAATATCCAAGGGCATATCTTCCGTCAGTGAATAAGAAATTGGGTCAGAATTGTAATTTCACTGAGGCAACCCTAGCCGCAGATCAACAAGCAAACTTTAGCCATGGTATGGCCCCCCATGTATAAAAACTTGCAATTTCTTATAGGATAGGATAGCTACCTTTCATTGTCAGGCACCTAAAATATTTTTCTTCTTTTTTTCTTGTTTTGAGGGGGCCGGCCCCTAGTTGTGTTTTCAAGAAAATTGTTTTTGCAGGGGTTTTCAGTTTTCTTGGATTCTGTCTTTGCTGGGGAAGTAGAGGAGGGAAAGTGTAAATATGTGGGGATTTGGAGGTAGGTATTACTGGAGAAGAAAGGAGAGAGGGAAAGTTGAAGGAATAGTGGTGATTTTTGCATGGATGTCGAGTCAGGACAGGCATTTGAAGAATTATGTTGATCTCTACTCATCTCTTGGCTGGAATTCCCTGGTCTGCCAATCCCAATTCCTCAATCTGTAAGCTTAATTAAGACTTTCCAGCCAATTCACATATGGAATTCTGGTTCTGATTATGAATTTTTCTGCCTTTGCTTATTGATGGAATGTTTCCTGTTATCTTAGTTGGGCCTCTGTGGATTGAGCGTCTTCACAGTTATCCGTTTAATTCAATTAAAGTTATGACTTTGGAGCTCAATGATCAATAATGGATAAGCTAGTTGGCTTGATTAAATTAATGAATTTGGGTTGTTGAGATGTGGATGGGATGGAAAGTGATCTGCTTTAGCATGTGATTAGTGTTGCTCTTCCCACTGTAATATATAATTGTGTATTCCTGATCAAATTGACCCACCCATCATTCTCAGATTGCATTTCAACCTTGTTTTGTTTTCATAAGTTTGTTATTTATTGTTAAATGAAACTACAGGATCTAGGGGAATTATTTTCTCAAGAATAAACGCATATTTTGTAAGGATATGGATATCCTGCTGTATTATTTGTCTAATTTTGCAAGTCAGAGATATAGGAATCTAGGTTTTTGACATCTATGCGTGGCGTATCGTGACTGATGCTAGCAGAATCTGCCCCACCTTTATGTTGATCTGGATAATGTTAACATTGTCTCTTAGTGGAACTGGTAAACATTCACACGAAATGTTTGGTCGTGCTCTGCTTGTGGTAAGTAGATAACAAGAAAGCCAGGAAGTAAACTGAGATCGGCTTAATGTTTCTCCATACTAATTATCTTCTATACAGATGTTATTTCAAAAATTTTCCCAATTGATGTAGAAGGCAGTGTGCAGAGTATATATTGTCAAAGGGTGATTCTTTTATCAATATGGAAATTAAATCATGCATAGAGGATGAAGCCTTTGATATTAAACTTATCTTGTACAGATCTATAATAGTTCGTATAAGGACCAACTCTTCTTGTTATTTGATCATTATTCTTATTATGTTCTTCATATTTTCTACTTGCGCTATCGACTTCTAAATCAACGGACAACTGACCACCTTTATTTATTTATTTATTTTTATTCTTTTGGGGTCTTGTAGGAATCATTACATTTGATTGAGCTGGGAAATTTCATCTGTACAATTACATGTGTAAAACTAATAGTTTAATGACTTTTTAACTCAGGAGGGGTATTTGGAACAGACAAACAATTTCTGGAAATATATTCTGGTGATTGAGTTTTGGTAACTTCTGATTTGATCCTAAATTTTATGGGTTATGCTTACAGATTCTTTCCTGATAAAGCTGCTTCATTGGCTCTAGAAATCGTCAGTGATCTTGTTCAGGTCAGCCATGAAATGAATCTCTCTTATCTAGCACTTGCAAAAAGCATCACTTCTGTGTTCACCATCTTTATTTGGAAATGTGTAGAAAATTGAATTATGTTATATCTGCAGCACGCGTCGCCTTTTAGGCTATGACCTCCTATGGTTGAAATTGTTGAGCTGCTTTTCAAAAGATTAAGAGACTTTCAAGGAAACAATGTGAAACTGATGTTATTCATAATTCACTTCTCTACTGATTCTTTAATCCATTGTAAATCATAATAGGCTGTAGTCATCTCTCTGTCTCTTTTCCCAGTAAAGAAAAGAACACAAACTGAATGACGAAAAGCTTCTTAGACATCGCATTTATAGTTTGTTTGATAAACAATTATTTTGAGTTATCTCATGGCTATATTGATTTATTTTCTTATGAAGGAGCTTAAAATCAGGCCATGCCCAGTAGTTTTTGCATCCTTTTCTGGTGGCCCAAAGGCTTGCTTGTACAAGGTTGTACAGGTACATGTCCCTATCCATTAAGACGCTAAAATCATTTTTAATTTAATATATATTTAAATTTATTATTCCAAGTAGTTTGATATATTTTCTTTTGGTTGCAGATAATTGAGGGCAAGCGTGAAGAGCAAGTCAATGTGGTATGCTCTTAGTTCATTGTCAAACATCATAATATCATGCTATTTCGGTCTTTCACAGAGGGAAGATGCATGTCATCATCCAACTTATTTTTATGCCCCCATACTGTGATTTATGTATTCCTTTCGACTGCCTGTGGGCCATTTGGACAGAAGATCTATGCTGGGGGTAGCAAAATTTGGAAATAAAGTAGCTTGCTTGGATCTTTATTTTCTCATTTCACCAGAATTTAATGGTTTTGGTGTTGTTTAAATGAAAACTTTTGCTGAAGGGGTTGCTAAACTATGGTCTTTTCCATTGAAGGGTGACTACGGGCTCGTTAGAGATTGTGTTGCCGGGTACATCTTTGATTCCAGCCCAGTGGACTTCACAAGTGACGTGGGTACTCGTTTTGTTCTTCATCCAACTGTTCTCAAATTTTCCCACCCTCCAGTCCTAGCAGCATGGATTGCAAATGGCATCTCTTCCTGTCTGGATGCACTCTTTCTTGACAGATTTGAAGCGGATCGTGCAGAGTACTGGCAGACTCTGTATTCCACAGTTGTAAGCATCCATTAGACATAACTTGGAGTTGCTTCTCTGTTATTTTACTAGATCATTTACTATCACTGTTATTGATAACAGAGTCTGAGGGCACCATATGTGATTTTTTGCTCGGAAGATGACGATCTTGCTCCAGTTCAGGTTATTTGCAATTTTGTTCAAAGGCTGAAAGACCTCGGTGCTGATGTTAAATTGGTGAAATGGACAAACTCATCTCATGTAGGTATGCTTGGATACTTGTCAGGTCTCTTTATTGTTCTCGGCCCAAACCTTTTTCCCTTCTGTTTTGATGCATTAAATTTATTACCATCAAAAGATTAAATTTTTAGAGATACTTGGCATCAGTCATTCCCTACCCTTGATGGGGATATGCCTTGTATAGACATAGATAAACTTTGTTCACTAGAGTTACATAATCTGTATAAAACAGCGTGTCCCACCTAGAACCCGCTGTCCAGCCAATAACTGATTCCATCATTCTTGGGACAACCGCTCGTCTAGTAACCATCTTTCCTCTCTCACTAGGGATGTCAACGAGCCGAGCTCGCCAACTTTTGGGCTCGAGCCCGGCTCGGCTCGGCCGTGAAAATTAGGCTCGACCCGAGTTTTGGCTCGGGCCTTTTCTGAGCCGAGCCGGCCGGGCCTGGCCAGCTCGGCTTTTTTTCAATTTTTTTCCTATTTTAATTTAATTTTTTTCCTTTTCTACCTAAGTTTGACACTGCCGGCTCGGCTCAACCCGTTAGGCCCGTAGTTACAGGCCGGCCCGTTTGGCCTGCTGAGCCACACGGGCCAGCCCGGCTCTAGCTTGCCCCCAAAATTGGGGCTCGGCCGGGCCCGTCTTAAACGAGCCACGAGCCGGCTCGGTTCGGGCTTTTACGGGCTGGGCCACAGGGCCCCCCGAGCCGGCTGACTCATTATGCATCCCTATCTCTCACCTTCCAGCCACCCTTCTGCTTGCAGTTGCATTTGAAAGAATTTACAACTCTTTGAAAGAAGATAAAATATGGAAATACATGTTTCCTAAGACTGGATTATAACATGCCATCCTGTGGAGAAGCACTTTTTGCTCTTTGGGGTTACAAGAATTTTTAACACAAGCTAATCACTTGCCAACTGTATTGGAGTTGAAAGAGTGAAGAACCACCAATATATTCCACAGCCACATAAATGCAAGTTTAGTTTTATTTTTTTTATTTTTTAAATTTTTGTTTCTTTGGTTTCTTCTTATATTTATTTATATTTTTTGCTCTGGGAGAAAGAAAAGGATTTTGAGATGGAATGAATGCTTATTTTGAATTACATGTCTGAAGGGACCATTATTGAATTAAATTTCCTCTAGCAGTGTCCTGATAGATGAAGAAAAGCAAAAACACTAATCTCATAGATTGGGGTCCTTGGCAATACCTTTTTCTGTTGAGGGCTATGGTAAACTTTTATCTTCAGTTCAACAAGACAGATTGAGTATTGTATTCTAAGTGGTTTTCCTTGATAACTAGCAGTATGGCTTCTCTGATCTTGTACACCATGCATTTAAAGATCAAGAAGTTCTTGATGAATTATTTTTCATGTGTTATATTACACAGGTCATTTTCGAAACTTCCCAGTTGAATACAAGGCTGCTGTCACCGAACTATTAGGAAAAGCATCTCTAATTTATTCCCAAAGAATAAGGCAACTTGAAGGGGAGAAGATGGGCTTAGAAGGCACACATTATGAGATATCTGAACCATTCGGCAGTCTGAGAAAAGCAGCGGCAAGATCAAACCATGGCTTCCAGACTATTTTCCTTGACTTGAATGACCATTTTCTTGTGCCCAGTTATATAGAGTATCACGAGGATAGAGCTGTAGGTTCTGTGCAGGATGATCATAAAGATCGTTATATGCATCTACCCAGCCCTGCCAAAATCAGTGCCCATGGAATTCTAGGTCAATTCCTCTTTGATGCATGTGTCCCGAAGAACATAGAAGACTGGGATCTAAAATCATCACCCTCCTTAAGGACACCGACGGTCTCTGGACGAAGACATTCACCCTTCAATCTAAAATGCATTCGCCGTTCAAGATTATAATGTTGCCAACATTGTAACCTTGCAGACTCCTCAACAGTGTACGCAGACCAGACCATTTGGTGTCTTGCAAGGACGTCGTGGCACGCAACGGTTCAACTGTTCCTCTGCTGTTTTATGAGAACAATAAGAAAACTTGAATAACCTTTCATTCTGTGGTAATTGCCAATTGTACAAACAGCTACCTAGTCAACAACTCTGTAACATAAGACTAAAGAATTAACGCTCACTGTATTAGAAATGGAAATTGCAAGTCAAGCATCCATCCTCTCTGGTTGCCTTGGAAGCTTTGCTCCTTCTCTCTTATCGTTTTTGTTACTTGCTTGGGCCTTTTGTACATTAAAAAGATCCCTGCTGCAACTAAGGGTAAAAAAAGAGGTTAATTTTTTTTTTTTTACATAGAATTTGATAAGCGGAATTTATGTTCGAGTTTTAAAAATTAGGTTTATCACTTGATAAATTTTTAATCTAGAGATTATCATAAATTCAACATGTGTGCTAAGTTCTAACTAAAAATGTCAATATCCGGTTGAAAAATTATGAATCATTCATATTTAGATGCCCTCGCATCTCTCGTGCCACTTAAATAAACTTAAGCGGGACATCCTAGAATTTTAAGACCCTAGATTGACATGAATTGTCAACTTCTCTAGGAATAGGGACGACGAGATGAAGGATACTGTGCTGGTAACAGGTGCTTCAGGTTACTTGGGCGGAAGACTTTGCCACGCCCTGATCGATCAAGGTTACCACGTTAAAGCTTTTGTCCGGAAGACCAGCAACCTCTCCTCGTTACCTCCGGCGAACGACGGCGCCCCTCTTGAGCTCGCTTACGGAGATGTTACAGACTACAAGTCTCTATTCGAAGCTTGCGTGGGTTGCCGTTTCATCTTCCATGCGGCTGCCCTCGTCGAGCCCTGGCTTCCTGATCCCTCTAAATTCTTTAAAGTAATCTTCTTTCTTACTAATTGTAGTGGATTGAAGTTGTTGGGATTTTAGATTTTCTCTAGTTGATGTTTAGTTGATGATTACAGGTCAATGTTGGAGGATTGAAGAATGTGATACAAGCATGTAAGGAGACCAAAAGAATTGAGAAGATTGTTTATACTTCATCTTTTTTTGCGTTGGGGCCGACTGATGGGTACATTGCGGATGAAACCCAGGTATGAAAATGGTTTCTTTAAAATTCAGTTTATATATATTTGTTGAATTCTTTTCCCTTTTCCTGCCATTATCTCTGGAATTTCTTGAGATTTGAGGTGTTGTGTACTGCTGCAAAGGTGCATCCTGGTAAACATTACTGCACAGAGTATGAGAAATCGAAGGCCATGGCAGATAAAATTGCTTTGGAAGCTGCATCGGAGGGTTTACCAATAGTGCTGGTTTATCCGGGAGTCATATATGGTCCTGGCAAAGTCACTAACGGAAATTTTGTTGCGCAGATGGTAAATTTCTATGTTGTTTAAGTTGATCCTGATTGAGTAGCTCTAACTGATGAAACTAATAACAGTGGCAGTATTCAAATATAATAAAGTTTACAAAAGGAGTTAGTTTTGATTAATGGTGACTAAACCATCACGGTATCTCAGCTCGAAAATCTGAGCTTCAGATTACAAAAAAA
The DNA here is from genome assembly GCA_963692815.1 of Nyctanthes arbor-tristis. Taxonomy (NCBI): domain Eukaryota; kingdom Viridiplantae; phylum Streptophyta; class Magnoliopsida; order Lamiales; family Oleaceae; genus Nyctanthes; species Nyctanthes arbor-tristis. Next base: position 26,846 of record CAVNYN010260086.1, read on the forward strand.
GGAGGGGGCCTTCATGAACCTTACCTCCAATAATTTGCATAAGCTGTGCAACCTGTCACAATGAACCGAGTATGATAAAATGCAATTACAAGCCCTAGTTACATCAAAGTATTCTGTATCCTATCAATTTTGATTTTCCTAACATATGGCATGTTCATTTGCTTCGTCTTTACAATACCAAATAACTCTCCTTCAGTATCTGCCTCTGTAAATACCAGTAGGCCTTGAGCAGGATACCCTCTATTAGCAAGCCAATCCGCAGCTCTATTACACTCCCTCCAAATATGAGTCATAGTACAATGACGGGTAAAAGTACAATGAATACACAATATGTAACTCGTTTGGCATTGTTTGTTTTTTCCATTTATAAATTTACCTACCATGATTTGACATTTGATTTGACGACTACTCAACAATCACCATACATTTCAAACTTCAATTAAATCTCCACCACTCATTTTCACTCTTTGTAAATTCCCTTTATAAATTGACTTTATAAATCTAAACAAACGGGCTCTAAGATTTTATGTAGCTACTGTTTTGTTTCATCTTTGGTCAACATAGGATCTACCTTTTAATAAAGAAATATAACCCAAGCATCTACATGTTGATTAATGTTTCATGTTAAACAACATGAGATTTTACCTTAATATCCTTGGAAAAGGTGACTCATCTAAGAATGCAAATCTGGAAACCCGACTACTAGTTTGAGCTTTCTGATCATTGTTACCATGTGAATTCTTGCTTTCCGTGTTAAAAGATGACAATCTTCTCAAGAGTAGTCAACCTCAAATGTTTTCTACTTATGTGTTGTTGATTAAACTTGAATGTGGCTTTAGGACATGTAACAGGACTTGATATTTATTCCTAGACGTACATGTCTATTCACATCTTGTTCAAGAGTCTGGGTTGACCCTGTGAATCTTTTTTCTGCCAGCTTGTAGAACGCTTTAGTGGACGTCTACCTGGATATGTGGGCAAAGGAAAAGATAGGTGCTCTCTCTGTCATGTCGATGATGTAGTTCAGGGACACATTGCAGCACTAAACAAAGGTCGACCAGGTGAAAGGTATCTTCTCACAGGAGAAAATATGTCGTTCAGAGATGTCTTTGATTTAGCTGCTGAAATCACTAAGACTCCAAAACCTCGGTTCACCATCCCACTGCCTATGGTTGATGTATATGGATGGCTATCTGTTTTCGGCTCCAGAATAACTGGAAAGCTGCCCATAGTCAGTCCCCCGGTATGTAATAATGCAATTCCTGTTGTGGAACTGGTTTTTAGTGCCACTACAAATTACTGATAGTTTCGGCTTAATGGTCCTTTACCTAGTTAACTTTTGAATTTATCTTCGATGTGGTAACTCAAGGCTGGAAAAACCTTGTGTTAACAGCTCATGGAATGCTCTACCATTTTTGCTTTTCCACTATGAGATGAATCTAAGATAGATTATATTCTGTCAAGCAAAATCAAACTGAGTTCACATCCCTTAGTAAATGATACAGGGGACTTACCTTGAGATTACTGATAAGTTTGGTACTCATTTTGATTCTTTTCATCTGATCGTTGTGCCCTTTCCTATCCCCTAACCTTCAATTTTTTTTTTTTTTAAAAGAATGTGGGAGGGGGTATGGCTAGTAAAATGAGAAATCTTCATTTTGCTTGTAGATTACTTAATAATTTCTACTTCTAATAGAATTCGTGTTGATATTATGCTGTGGGTAGACCTAGGAAATATAGGAAACACGGACAGATGTATAGTTTAGAGCTCCTTAAGTTTTTAATATGTGGTTGTCTTGGTTTTGTAATGCTATAAATAACATCACTATGTTTGTTTTCCGCCCTATTGCTGCGAAAATGCTACATTCTATCACATTGGGAAATATGTCATCATCGATGGCTCACAATCCCCCCCCCCCCCAAACCAAACCCCAAAAAAAAAAAAAAAAAGGGAGGAAGAAGATGGTTTTGCTACTTCTGCCACCTCTGTTTTAGATCTTAAGCATTTTGCTTGTGTTTCATGTTCAATATCCCAAGCTTTCCACATATGCTAAGATTGTTTTGTAAATGATATCTTGTGTGTGTAATATTCCTTTTGGACTTTTATGCTTATTACGAGGTTCCTAGTCATCTCATAGCTATGACGTATTATGATTTCTTTCTGCTCTGTTCAACAGACTGTTGATGTTCTTAGACATCAGTGGGCTTACAGTTGTGAGAAGGCGAAGGCAGAGCTGGGTTATAACCCGCGAAGCTTCAAAGAAGGTCTAGCGGACGTCCTTCCCTGGTTAAAGAACTTGGGCCTGATTAAATATTAGGATGCTGCATTACTAGGCAAAAGTGGCCATCTAAATTGTGAGCTTGTATATTCTGTTGTAATACTATGATTATATTAATCGGAAGCGTTCTTTTTACTTTTATATAGTTAAATCCTATATGATCCTTTCTACATATCATTTATGTGAAAATATTTTTTAGCTGTCCTCATTGTTTGGGAATCATATCAGAATACTGTTCCTAGTTTCTACTATCTGTTGCAACATCATGAAGTTGAAGGTACTAAATGAAATATGTACTAGACTCATTATAAAGGTAGCATTCTGACTGGACTTGTTTGGGATGACTTTTGGGTAGCTTATTGAAGTTTTCAAGACTGCTTTTGGACCTCCTGGAGCAATTTTCTGAAGTTCTTTCTGTAGCGCCTAATTTTTCTGTTAGTTATTCACGGAAGTGTATAGACAATATATAATTTGAGTGGCGATCAGGAGTAAAATAGTAGTTTTATGTGAAGATAGATTTCATTAGCTACTTGTGGTTCGAACTGTAGTATAGTGGATAAATACTTACATTTCAGGCGAGAGGTCATGAGTTAGAACTACATCTGCCCCTCCTCTAATTTCCTTCCCCTCCCTTATGTCCCCTTTGTATAAAAAAAAAAAAAAAAAAAAAAGAAAAGAAAAGATTCCATGGCATTAACTACCTTTTAATCCTTATCTCCTCTATGTTAGAGACTTATAGTTGCATTAAAAGATTCATTTTTTCAGTACTGATCCAAATCTTCAAGTGCTGGAAATCCATTCATTGTCTCTCAATATATTTGTTCAACTTCAGAAACATTTTGCATCAAGAAAGACAGTTTTTAGCTTCTTAAGGCACATTCGGTAAGGTAGAATCAACTCTGAGTTTGAAACTTTTGATTGATGCCAAAAAGCAAAAGGATTTTATTTGCTGAAATTGGAAAAGACTTCGTCGATTTCATATTTCAATTTCTTCGTTTGCCACTAGCTACTGTTATCGGGTATCTTGGAAATAAGAAATGGTGGGCAGCTTGGGTAACCGACTGTATTGAGAATTTGAATGATTCCTACATTCAAGCGGGTCACAATAAGAACATACTTTTGAAACCACAGGCACCAAATCTTGTTACTTCAGTTCCTCTGTTACTTCTCAATGATAAACCTTTTATTGTAATGGTAGAGATCGTGTTACTGATGGCACCACCGCAACTTGCCCCAGTTGCAGGCACCTTATGAACAGGAATGTGATGTACGTTGCTCCTCCAATCGTGAAAAATGGTTCAACCAGAGGGGTGGGATTTGTGAAAGGCTTTGTCACTTAACTGGATGATCTGATGATGAAGCCTATGTCTACCATTTCTACCATTGCTTTGCTCAAGAAGTTTAATGTCAAGGAATTGAGTGCACTATATGAGAAGCAGGTGAAGTTTGGGATGAATGAGGTAATTTTGCTTGTCCCATGTTTTCCATTAATCTTGTCCTACGTACGAGTTATTTTCCTATGCATTTCCTCTTTTCATTGTGTTTAATTTAAATTTTCAGACAATGTGGTTTAGTAGTTGGTATGATGTTCTCGGTTATTTTAAGCTATTGATCGTCTCTTAGTGATGTCACACTACTTTGATCTGGTTTTAATTTTCCGTAATCAGGGCTTGAAGTTGTTGAAAGCATCTCTCCGCACCAACGAAGTTCTAATCGCTGTCTTCCTCAACGGCGAAAGCAATGAGAATGTTACCGTTTCAAGAAAAAGAGTTCGAGTTGAAAACATTCATATTCAACTCTCAAGATCCATGGAATAAATTGAATGGGATTCAATTTACTATATTTCAGACATCTTCCCTTTTTTTTTTTTTGAAAGAATACTAATGTTTCAGACTTAAAATGCAATTCTCTTGGAAATTATGTCAAAACCCCATTTCGCTTTATGGTTATCAATAGTGTTGGTTAATCTCATTTCCCTTGTTTCTCTCAAATTTCAAGATTTTACATTGTTGATTGTCTTAGTCGCCCGATCATTTTGCGCACGACCCCACACTAAAAGAGAGTATTTATTTCCGTCCAAGAGAGACAAAGTCTATTTATCTCGCTTGGAGTCTAGTTTTTCTCTCTTTCTTTCTTTTGTTTTTTTTTTCAAAGGCAAAACATCATTTCATAAAGGTAATTTATTACCACCACTAAAACCAATCCCTAAATCACAATATAAATTCGAATTCACCACAAATAAGAAGCAAATGTTATAAGGGTTCGTATAAATTTATAAGTGTGTGTATAAAATTTACACATTTTTTGTGTACAAACAACACTTCTTATTCTTTTACTCAAGATACTTGGGTTCTTTTAAAAAATGAAAAAAAAAAGAAGGAAAAGTTGCCAAAAAAATATTGCACTTCAGACTTCGGAGTTATTTATGCATAAAATTATTATTATTATTATTATTATTATTATTATTATTGTTGTTGTTGTTGTTATAAACTAGAAGAAAAGAATAAAAATAGAGAGAAAATTTGTGAATTGTATGTATTATTCTCAATATAAAGGGGGTTATTTATAGATTTACAATACCCAAGAATTTTTAGTGGGCAAATAAAATACTCTTAGAGTGGTGACCCAGATACGACGGCTATTAGGGTTTCAAGGTTAGTCATTCACACTAAAGTACTATTTACAAGACCCTTCCTTGAATGACTATTTATACATTAACTGCCTCGTTAAAAATCTCGTTTGGGGAAAAACCTAACGGGAGAAAAACCTGCCAAACTAGTAAAAAGAGTACAATTAATTCCGATCAACTTTGGAGCGTCCAATTGTTACCTCATTAAAACTTTGTCAGAAAAACCCAGTGGGACAAAACGCTGATCGAAGGAAAAAAAGAGTACAGTTGCTCCCCCTGATTTCAGCTAACGATAGTTCTCGTGTTAGCCATTTATATATCTCCAATATTTTTAATATTTTGAAATATATTATGCTTCAAGTAAAGTATCAACTCTTCAGGAGTTTTATACTGAAGGTCATTATTATATATGCTACAGACATTTATTACACAAAGAATACGTCTCGTGAAAACTTTACAAGGAAAAAACCATGTGGAAAAAAATCTAAGTAAAGGAAAAATAGTACATTATTCTTCGGATACGCCATCAATGTTGCCTCATTAAAAACTTTGTTAGGAAAACCCATTGAGACAAAATCTTAGTAAAGGAAAAAGAGTACAACGCGTATCTCCCTTATATTATCTGGCAATGTATACAAGAACTTTAAGTTCTTTATATGTTTCATTCAAGCATATCAAATATAATGATATCTTTTCATGTATTGTCAGTCGAATGAAATTTCAGGTTTCAATAATATCCACCACATATTTAATGTTCTTTTAACATAACTATTGATTGTCATATTATTGACATTGTAATAATCTACATGATTGTCTTTTTATCTTGGTCAATATTCAATGTCAACAATTTTGATGAAACTGATTCATCTCATTATTTACTAAGCTCATGAGCATGTGTAGTCGACTATTATTTCTTGCCGATTCCATCTAGTCTCAGTATAGACATAACTTATCGAGATCTCTTTATTCTAATAATTTCCGATCTGCCTCTTTAGGCACTTTTTAATTTGTTATGTATGTATACTCTTCTAGAGTATATATGTCTTAAAAGAACTATCACAAGTATCTGCTCCATATTCCTTTTTATGGATGTTTATTTTGAAATCGACCACGTCATACTTCAGGCATGCCATTAATATCTTAAATCCTCTTATAGGATTTTATATCAATCCAAGTAAGAGCATTAGCTTAGTATGTATGTTGGTAACGATGCAGTCAATAATTTGAAATGCGTATTATCTCGCAAACTTCATATTTGCATAATAAATGCGAGGATTACAATTGAGCATTTCATATATTTGTTATCAACTATCAATTCCCCATAATACTGAGAAGACTATTTAATTTAAGAAATAGTCAGAAAAACATGTTCATCCCTCATGGATGAAGCATACAAATAAGGATTTTCTAATCCATCATACATTCTCAGCATTACAATAATATCCATCTTAGTACGCGTGGTGGAGCGACTATACATATCGCACTTATAAACTTTAGATGAAGACTTCTGACTGTAAACCAAATATGGGGATATCATATATTCTATTGACATGTTATATAAAATAATGCTGTAAGTGAAAGATCAATATCACTTAAAGACAAATTGTTTGTTCTCAATTTGGTGTAGCAAATAACTTGAGGCGTGTAATATTATTTTGCTAACCATATGCAATTAATATCCCAATCAATATGTGAATAATTAATGACTTTTGGGATAAAATTCACTAGTAAGATACATATGTCTTTTATGATATCTGAAATTTTTTCTCATAATCAATCAATTGAGCAAATATTCTTATAAATTTTTGGTCACGAGTTTAAAATGTGACCTCTAGTGGATCTAAATTTATAAAATATCTAGAAGATCTATATGGATGGTGAGTGGACCCACACGATTCACCATGAGTATTTTCCAGATATATTTGGAACTCAGTTCCAAATAGCTAGTGGTTATTAATAGTCAAATTGCTTGAGAACTTGCAGCACACGAGAATTCTTTTAAATGGAATAATCTTCTATTCTTCACATGATTCTTGATAGTTCTTATTATCAATAAATCGAGATGGTCTAACCGGTCATACCAAATAATAAAATTTTTATAATATTGAACTTCTGGTCCAATATAACAAATAATATATTTGAACAACACTACCAAAAATTTTTAAGCAAGAGATATCAGATTCTCAACCAAAGACATGCCATAAGGGAGAATATTGATGATAGATAAATGGCCTTATACGAACTACATCATGTAATATGACATGATCCCAAATAGAAATTAGGAGTTTTGTTTTTATAGACAATGGTCTAACAATTAACTGAACAATTCTGTTAAATCATTCTGAATGCGAACATGAACAACTAAATGGTCAATCTCAATTCCGATTGCCATGCAATAATCGTCGAATTCTTGAGATCAAAACTCACCAGCATCATCAAGACAAACTTTCTTGATTCTAGGAATTGAGCTTTTTAGTTTTATTCTATGAGCAAGTAGTCTAGTAAACGCTGCATTTCTAGTAGAAAACAAGCGAACATGGGACCATCTAATAGAAGTATCAATCAATACCATAAATTAATAATGATCTACATAGTTGGTATATCAGCTCATATATATCTCCATGAATTCTTTTCAAGAAAATTAGAGATTCAATATTAACCTTCATACTGGAGGGTTTGATGACTAACATGCCTTGCTTACTGCAGCACATAAGAAACTATTTACTAAAAGAAACTTCTGGTTCTTTAAATTGTACCTATGTGAATTATGTACCGTATCATAGTTACTCATCTATGCCCAAACCTATCATATTAATGTATAAAGTTCTTTTGATCAACAAACTTCAGGTTCGTGACATGGTTTAGTTTGTCTCAATTTCTTTTATGAACGTATAATACATTCTAGACAGTAGTGTTGAGAATTTCTCCTTTATCTGCATTGAGCCAGATACAAAGGAATTTATACAAAAATGTCATTATCTTTTTGCATTATCTCAATGTAATATCCATTGGATATACTTAGAAATTAGTAAATTTCTCTTGAATTTACTAAAGTGAATCATCAATATACAATTTAGTATTATTTGTCAAAATAATACAAGCTATTCTGGAGCTTCTGATGATATTCGATGCACTAGTATTAACATTATTTTTAGCTAATGTTAATTCAGAAAGTACTTTGTCTTGAATAATGGTGTGTGTAATTGCACTATCAACTAGAACAATTTATTATGATGAACCACTAATCAGGTTATCAATATTCTCTCTTGGACCAGCTAAGAAATCAGAAACATCAAATTGAGTCACAACTTAACCATTATAATCAAGAAAATTAATCTCTACTTTCCCTTTTCCCCTGATTGACTACAAGTTAGAGATCCAGAAGGAATTTTGACGTACGATAGGTACGTGCTCAGTGCCCTTTCATGCTCCTTTTAAATGAGTTATTATCATTAGATGCTTTATGAATCTCACTATTAGGGTTTTGCTCATGAGTTTTCCGATGTCTTTACCCACGATTCATCATAAGATGTTGCATTTGCTTCAAAAAATGCAATAAAACCAGTGAGGCAAAATTTATGATTTCTCATATATCAAATGGATATTTGACAGTAAAGTACTTAACTTTGAATTAGACATAATAACGAAGGAAATTAAGTGCTTTTGCACAATCCTTATATGTGTTTTCTTCTTTTGTTGTCTTACCTAAGTTACTTGATATTAGATGAACTAAAACATTAAGGGCCCATGACAAATAATTCTTGCCGATATGTCAGGTGTAACTAACTAAAATTCGGTGATATTGGCTATTAGTATAACTTTATGATATGTAAAGTCATAAATTCAATATCAACGGGATATGGATATTTATACTCTCCTTCAGGGAGTATTGTTTTAGATATCACCAATATCTATAGTCATCAAGACACATGCTACTTCAGGAGCATAGTAAATTATACTTTTAGAATCAATTTGAGTTATTACAACTTTAGGAGCAATAAATTAATATTTTTTAGGAATATTGAATTATCAAATAAATTAGATGTTTAGATCCAATATAAATTGTTCTTTAAGAACATGTAACATTGTTTAAAATATTACAATTAATTGTGTTACTTCAGGAGCAATAACTTATTTAATCTAACTAAAGTAATAATAAACTAAAAATAAATAACAAGATGAGAAATAAATAATGCATATAACGAATAATAAAAGAGATAATTAATAATGAGTAATATAAAATATTTTTTGTTTATTGTATTTTTCTTTAAGAAAACACAGATTTAAATCTCATTCATCGTGCTATTCAAAAGCATACCATATTAAATTGGAATATAATGAGATCATGTTGTGTTCTTCAGGAATCACAACGTATTAATCTTAATAATCTTCAGGACTATTAAGAATTAAAAAATCCTATTTCTTTAGGAATTACGACAAATCTTATATGACTTTTTTTAAAGCCAATCATATTCTTCTGGAATATGAGATGTAATTGATGATTCTTCAGAAATCACAAGAATAATATATGCCAAGACTCTTCAGGAGCCAATCATATTCTTCTGGAATATGGAACATAAATTGTGATTCATCATCGATCACAAAATATATTATCTAAATCATAATAATCTTCAAGATTATTGGTAAAACTTTAAAGCCATGTTTCTTCTGGAAACAACGTTAAGTATAAATAGATTAAGCGATTATTAAACATTCAAATACCATAATATATACAACCGTGTATTGGTAGGAAATCGTGCCATAACCGCCCACCAACATGTGGGCGGACCAATCACCGCCCCCATATAGGCGGGGGGCGGTGTAAGTTCACCTATCAGAGGGTGGGTGAACATTTTTAAGTCGTGCACACTAAAATACTATTTACAATTATTATTATTATTATTATTATTATTATTATTATTATTAAAAAGGCATTTATCATTCCTTCTTTTCAATTCGAAAGTGGGTGGCATTGCAACGGTCAAAATTGCCTCCTAGATTCTATATTCAAAACAAGCAGAAAGGAGAGAGTATCTTCTCCACCTCCCGGATAGCTTCTCCAATTCTCTCCACCATAGCAATCTGCAGAAAAATTTTCAGAAGAAGAAAAAGAGAAAAAAAAATGGTGATGTCCAAGGTGAAACACGAGACCCTACGCGAGCAGAGATTGGAAGAGAACAAGAAAAGACTTGAGGAACTCAATCTCTCTTAGCTCTCTCTAGCCCTCAAAAACTCTTCCTCTCCCAAACCCTCTCCGGTAAATTTCTAATCCAGTGCCTTTTTGGGCTTACCTTTAGGTTTATTATTTTCTGTTCTAGCCTGTATGGTATCATTATTCTAATATTTGCTCTGTTTACAAAACTCAAAGATGAAGAAGACAAAACCTCCTCGGACACCCAGAACAGAACTTGTTGCTGTAAGAAGATCAGGAAGATTTTCCAGCAAAACTGCCCCTAACTACAAAGAAGTACTGTATATGATCCCCCTTCTCTCCTTTTTTCTTTTCTTTTTCCCTTTTCTTTTCTTTTTTTGTTTCTTCTTTTTATGGTATTCAAAGACATCCCATGTGTAAATCAATAGTCTTTGTGATTTTTCAGATTACTTTCTATGATCGTGTACAAATTCCAAGAAGGTAAAGTCCTCCCAGAAAACTTACATAAGAAACTCTCCCAAACTTTTTGGTAAAGAAATTCCATTATCGTGTGGAACCTTACTCTAGTTTTTTCTTTCTTTCTTTCTTTTTCTTCTTAATGTACTTGTAGAGTTACAAATCGGACATGGGACATATCGAACAGGGTATATGCATCAGATGAAGACAGGGAATGTGCTATAAAGAAAGCAGAGGAGTTGGAATCAAGTCTAGATTCTGATTGTCCATCCTTTGCGAAATCAATACTGCCCTCCCACGTTAGTGGTGGTTTTTGGCTGGTTAGTATCTGCAGATTACTTCATAATGTCATTTCTTCAAACCTTCTAAATGTAAATGGAATGGCGGAAAAAATGATTTATGCAACCAACTGTAAATTTCTTCAGAATATGACTTGGCCTGATATATTGTTTGGAATTCTAATAATCCCATATAATGCTGGTAAATAATAACCATGACTTTTGCAATGTAGGGTCTGTCATCAGATTTTTGCAAGAGAAAACTTCCAAGAAATGATGGAGTTGTTACCCTGATAGATGAACAGGGAGAAGAGTGACCGTTAATCTACTTGGCTCGAAAATCAGGCCTTAGCGGGGGATGGAAAAAGTTTTCAGTTGATCACGACCTTGGAGATGGGGATGCACTTGTATTCCAGTTAATCGGGCCAACGGTATTCAAGGTAAGCATTTGTGTTCTGAGTGTTATCCCTTATCAATTCATAACTCTGATGCATTTAGGACCTGCTTAAGATAATACATCCTAGACATCTTCAAAAATGAGAGGATTTTTTAATTCCTTGTTTTCCCTTGTGATTTGCAACTTTTTAGGTGTACATAACCAGGGTGAAGAGTTCTGAAGAGAGTGCAGATGTTGAAATGAAATGAACTCCAATGCCTAGGGGACTCCATTGCCAGAATGAATTTTCAGGAGGTAAAAATGTATAGTCATCATCTTCCTTGGTACAGACTATGATTCATTATCTAATCAGTCCTAGGAGAGAACCATTTTGTTAGTTATGTGTTACGTCACCTCTAGAAACAAAATTCAGTTTCGGACCATGTCAAGACATTATTCCAAAATTATATATTTCTCTATTAACATTGTATACAAAGATATTTTTGCTTACTGCTTATATACGTGTCAAAGTACAAATCAATTAATTATTATTCGACGTTAAATTTACTTTTAGAAATGTTTCTTGCTATGATGTAGTAAGATTTATCACAATATCACAATCTTTCAACAGCAAACATTTTTTAGCACTTTTAATATGAATTGATAAATACACATTATGCATATTTAAACCTACGACTTCCACCAAAAAAATAAAAAAAAATTCCTACTTTCAACTGTGGCACCATTATATATGCCCATACTACAACCATTTCTCTAGAGGAGAAAATCAAGAAAGCAACCTAACATTTCAAAGTTACAATTAAAATTAAAAGTACATATCATATATAAGAATAGAAGGGCCGAAGAGAAGAGGAGGAGAAGAGTCCTGTGAAGGAGGAGACTTATACTTGTGTGTTTTTTCAGACCTAAAGGAGAAAATTAAACCACTTTTTATCATGGGTGACTAGATTAATGTCAGAGCAAAGAAAATTAAATAATAAAAAAATGAACTGACGTGGCAAAAAGGGCGTGACTTTTTAATTTATCCAAAATGTGGGACTGAAAAGAGAGAAATAATGATTTCCAGGTTGTCTACAGCAGCAACATTAGCTGGACCCTTGAGGGAATTGAAGTGAATTTCGGTCTAACAAAAGAAAATGCAACATGTTACCACCACATGCACATTATTAATAAGCCTGACGTGGCTTCCTCCTCTTACTTTCATCATTCACCTAAATTCACCAACGCCATTTTTGGGCCATTCTCAAACCAGTGCTGTTTTAAATTTAAAAATAAAATAAAATAAAATCACCATTTGTGCTCGATATGTACAAACTATACCATTATGTTTTCTAACGTGGTATAGGAAAGAGATCATGTGATATTCGACATGCAATTAACTCAAATTAAACTTAAATTGTGATTAAGTATTGACATTTTTTCTATAAGTCTATCGGTCATATTCTAACGCTAACTGTTACGTGTACATAAGTTCAGCAGGTTTGACAAGAAGCTCACCGACAAGAGAATATTTCGATTTTTATTAGACTATTTAGAAAATGGGCTCAATTGTTGGTGCCATAACACTCACAAGGTATGGGTGATTGATTAGTTTTAGATAATTTTCACTAGTATATAATTTTTTTTTTTTTATCTAGAGATAATTATCGTAGTTGATAGTGCTAACCTAAATTCAAGGCATCTGGATGTCGATTGAATACACGCGCTGGTGATCTGCCGTTGGAACTTTATGTATTTCTTGAAAGGAAATCAAAATGACGCCGGAGATTTCGGAAGGCATATAGACTTCCAACCAGAGGTCAAAGAATTAGGTAAGAGACAGAGGATGAACGGTGCTGCGCAGCAAAACTAGTGGGTCATTGATCACGTAGATTTACGTATTTTTCTAATATTTTTTTTATTTATGATGACTTTTTTTCAATTCTAAAAACATCACTCCCTTTTTATAAAATATATATATATTCACTTTTCTTTACTTTTCGTTTTTCGATGCTTCAAACATAGCCGCGGAGTTGGCACTGTTTTTGTGAGAGAGTTGCAGTTTCGTAGTAGAAATAGCATTTGGGGTGTATTTAGAGAAAATATACGGTACTTAAGGAACACCTTAATATAGTACTTCTTACCAATCAACAAACCTTACATAGGTTCAAGAGTCTCGAAAATAAGGCTCAAGATCTTAAGTAGATATTTCATTGGCTTAAAATACCATAATAGAATACTCCTTAAGTACTTAAATTTTTTTCCGGTGGATTTGGGTTCGGCTAAAGCAATAAGGAAGATGAAAACTTTGAATGCAACGTTAGCTAAATTTTAGAATTGAATTTTGAATGGGTTAAAAGAAATGGACATTTAGCTATGTAATTTTTACTGCTTAGGTAAGCATTGAATTGACTTAACTGTAGATTATTATTATACCTAATTGCTCATAATAATAAGTAACAATTAAGTCATGGTAGCAAGCTATGAGTTGAATCATTTCGAGTTGATGGGCAATTTCCACGTTACACCGTGGACGATGAAAGCTTGCATGCAAATTCTTAGTTCGTGATTGGCCGACTACAGTCGGCTTAATTCATAAAAAAATATATATGGATTAGTTGGGTCCACCTTAATTATCTTTTTCATTACTCGTCTACCATACAAAAATAACTACATTACTAGGTGAGAACCTAATAATAATAATAATAAAAATAATAATATAGGTTTTGAATTAATAAATATATTTGTTATAAAAAATAGTGATGCTAGTTGTTTACTTTCTCTTGCCTACTTATTGTTGGATGATTTGACGGGGACAAAAATATTTTTATTATGGGTAAAAATATATATTTGCCTCCCACCAAATCACCTAACAAGTAATCAGATAAGGGAAAATAGTATTTTCCTAAAAAAAAAAAAGAGTGAGGGCAAAAAAATTCGATGAAAATAATACTAGTTATAATTAGATTATTAAGGTTGTTGTGGGTTTCTTGTACAACTAATCAATGGACATAGCAAGACTTGAAAATATTAACAAAAATTGTGTTTCTTGTATATAATAATATAATTAAGCATTCTAGCTCTGTTGTGTTGTATAGTCAATACACGTTTGATGCTGAGTATACTCATAAAATGGCTCATTTGAAACTCATGTATTTTAGTCCGGTGTTATTAGCTGTGGGTATGGAAAAAGCACACAAAATGTATAATCTATTCCTTTGCCGCCCCCGGGGGGGGGGGGGGCTATTTTCCCGAGTTGTCTCGTTTTGTTCACATTCGTTCTCTCATTTCCTTCTCAAAAATAGTTTTCTCCCATTATTGATCATTGAAAAATTTCTAACACTAATATAAATGTTATTATGACACTCATAAAATAACGTATCTGTATATATATATATATGCATGTCACGTAACTATATACATCATCATAATGTGTATACAATTAATCACATCATTTATATAGATACCACAACACTCATATGAAGTGTTCGGAAATTATTGTACTAATCATTCCGCCCCTTAAAACGATATATTGGTTCATGAATGAAATCATATGGAAGAAGAGAGACCCGACCAGTGCAATCACTAAATGAAAACGGTCTAGATTGTCGATGATTGAGATGAGAATGGCCCCCACGAAGGGGAGAGTAGGGGGAAGGAGAGGAGAGGGACTCAAGCTTTTTACAGCTCATATTCCAACTTGGTGAAAATAGAAAAAATGGACATGTCAATTTGTCATTTGTCACACAACACACGAAAATAACAAACAAGAAAACTCCAAAAATTCCATGAATACAAAATAAATATATATTCTCCAAAAATAGAATTAAACGACAAGAAAAATAGCCGGACGGACGGACAGGCCTTCAATTCATTCAATTATATTTCTCTGCCTTCTACTCTCCCTCCCTCCTCCCCTCTTTCTTTCTCCTCTCCTCAACAGACAAAAATGCACGACAATTCTTTTTTGTTTTTTATTTTATTGCAGCGCTGAAACCCAGACCCAGAATCGGTGTTTTTCGATGATTGCAACTGGAACACCGTTTTTGCTAATTATATAAAGAAATTGTATGTTTATTCTCTCTTTTCTTGCTTCTTTTTTTCTCACATTTTGATTGGGCTTATCCACATTATTCTAAGATCAGATTTCGTTTCATCAATGTAGATATCTGTAATGTTGATTTGTGGATTGAACATTTGGTTTCTTAATGACGATCTTGATTGTATTATTGGTTACTCTCTTTCCTTTTTTGCAATGAATATGGATTAAATTAAAACGACTTCCTGGTTGTGATTGATATTGTTGATTTTTGTTTATTTGGGATGTTCATTTGTTATTCC